>JAQQAC010007117.1:18252539-18398086 GCA_029783875.1 Phataginus tricuspis | reverse complement strand
CTCTGTTACTCTGTGTCTTTTGATTGGTGCATTCAGTCCATTTACATTTAGGGTGATTATTGATAGATATGTACTTATTGCCATTGCAGGCTTTAGATTCGTGGTTACCAAAGGTTCAAGGGTTGCTTCTTTACTATCTGAGAATCTAACTTAACTTTCTTGTTAAGTTATTGTGAACGCCGTCTGATGTTTCTTTATCTCTCCCTTCCTATTCTTCCTCCTCCTTTCTTTATATATTAGGTGTTTTATTCTTTGCCTTTAGTTGGTATTTGGATGGTCTGCTTTCTTTGCTATGCTTTTATTTTCTCTGGTGACATCTTTTTAGCCTTAGGGGTGTTTCCCTCAAGAGCAGTCCGTTTAAGATATCCTGTAGTGGTGGTTTATGGGAGGCAAACTCTCTCAACTTTCTTTTGTCTTGAAATTGTTTAATCCCTCCATCATATTTAAATGATAATCGTGCTGGATACAATATTCTTGGTTCGAGGCCCTTCTGTTTCATTACGTTAAATATATCATGCCATTCTCTTCTGGCCTGTAAGGTTTCTGTTGAGAAGTCTGATGACAGTCTGATGGGTTTTCCTTTGTAGGTGATCTTTTTTCTCTCTCTAGCTGCCTTTAGTACTCTGTCCTTGTCTTTGATCTTTGCCATCTTGATTATTATGTGTCTTGGTGTTGTCGTCTTTGGGTCCCTTGTGTTGGGAGATCTGTGGGCTTCCGTGGACTGTGAGACTATTTCCTTCCCCAGCGTGGGGAAGTTTTCAGCAATTATTTCTTCAAAGACACTTTCTATCCCTTTTTCTCTCTCTTCTTCCTCTGGTACTCCTATAATGTGAATATTGCTCCGTTTGGATTGGTCACACAGTTCTCTTAATATTCTTTCATTCTTAGAGATCCTTTTATCTCTCTCTGCCTCTGCTTCTTTGTATTCCTGGTCCCTGTCTTGTAATTCCTTGATCGTGTCTTGAACCTGATTCAATCTGCTGTTGAGCCCGTCGATGGCTTGTCTCATTTCTGCATTGTCTTTCCTCACTTCCCTCACTTCCTCCCTCAGTTCTTGCACATTTTTCTGTAAATCCGTCAGCATGGCTATGACTTTTATTCTGAATTCTTTTTCTGGAAGACTGTGCATGTCCATTTCTTCAGATTCTTTCTCTGGGTTGGTGTTTGTCTGAAGCTTTGTCTGTATCATATTCTTTTGTCTTCTCATGACTATAGAATTGGTTGTTGGTAGCAAGGAGAGATAAGAAAGGAGAGAAAGGAAAAAAAAAGAAATTTCTAGTAATAATAAAAAAGTAAAAGGAGAGAGAGAGAAAGGAAAAGAAAAGAAAGAAAAATAAAAAGCAGCAACACGTAAAAGAAAACAGCAACAACAACAAAAAAAAAAAAAAAGAAAAAAAACACCAAAACGCCCACCGGGGGTGGTTTCTGTGTGAATGCTGTAGGTGGCGCTATTGTTCCACTATTCCAGAGCCATGGCCACGTCGCTCCACACGGCCCTTTAAAGCTGTGGCCGGGTGAGAATGAATGGGAGGCTGTTGAAAGAGAGGGAAAGAAAAAAAGGAAAAGAAAGGGGAGAAAAAAACAATAACAACAACAACAAAAAAAAAGCCACTGAGAGTGGGTTCCGCGCGAGTGCTGTAGGTGGCTCTGTTGCTCCACTATTCCAGCGCCACTCTATAGTTCTGGCTGGGTTGGGACCGAATGGTAAGCTGTTGATCTCCGTGGGGGTCTCAATGGCAGGCACCCTTTCCCAGTCGCCAGCCAAGGGGTCCAAAGCTCCCCAGGACTCCCAGCGTGCTGGGCTCAGTTTGCGGGGCTATCCGGCCCCTCTACTGAGCTCCTGTCTCTTTAAGACCGCTGAGGTAGAGCGCGCGCTTTTCTTCCTTTTTTCTCCTTTCTTTTTCCTTCCCGGAGCCTGCCTTGGGCAACTTGCACGTTCCGGGCTGGGACCCTGTGCCCTCTGTCTCTCCTATCTCCGCTACACCGCAGGCTGTGTGTCGGTGCTCCCGGCGCAGACTTTCACTCCCTCCTGGCTCTGAATCCTCTCCTCCTGCTGGAGCACTGGGGGAGAGGGGCGCTCGGTCCGCTCGCGGCTCTGTACCTTACCCGCCTTGCCGGGACTCCCGCCGGAGTGCTGGGGTGGAGGGGCGCTCTGGTCTCGCTGGATCGCGTTTCCGTCCCGCCTCGCTGGGTGCCGAGTCGTCTGTCCGGAGTGTCTGGCCGCCGGAGCTCGGGGGGGGGGGGAGGGGGAGCGCTCGGTCCCACCGGGTCGCCGCTCCGTATCCCGTCCGCCTCACCGGCTGCCAAGTTCTCACAGGTGTAGCTGTATGCTGTGCACTTTCCTGTGTATTCTGGTCTCTCTTTTAGGGATAGTTGTATTTGCTGTATTTTTGTGAATAAATATAATGTTCGGAGGAATTTTTCTGCTGGTCCATTCATGTCGCCATATTCCCGGAAGTCCCAGGGCTATATTTTTGAATGCCAACTGGATATATCTCTCAATAAGTCCAAAGGCACTTCAAGCTCATGTCCAAAACTGGACATGCAACAGTAGAGTGAGAAAAATATACAGTGTGGAATCAAACAGATCTGGGTGTAGTCAGCAGAACGTGTGACCATGGGCAAGAGTATTAATTAATATCACTGAATTTTAGTTTCTTTGTTGATGAAATGAAGATAATTTTGAAGAATTATAGCCATTAAGTGAATTATATGCAAATAATCAGGTATAGTGTGTGGCATATGAAAGATGCAAGGCAGATTTTAATAGTCTCAAAATACCTTCCTTTCATTTCCCTTCTATGCCCTTTCTTTCTCCTTTTCATCAGAGCCAAATCTCTGAAAGAGTAATCTCTCTGAACCCACTTTCTTTCTTGCCATTCACTCTTTTTTTTTAAGGTATTATTGATATACACTCTTATGAAGGATTCAGATGAAAAAACAATGTGGTTTCTACATTTACCCTTATTATTAAGTCCCCAATCATACCCCAATGCAGTCACTGTCCATCAGTGTAGTAAGATGCCACAGATTCACTGTTTGCCTTCTCTGTGCTATGCTGTTTTCCCCGTGATCCCCCACACCACGTGCACTAAACATAATACCCCTCAAATTCCCTTCTCCCTCCATCCCCACCCACCCTCCCACACCCCTCCCCTTTGGTAACCACTAGTTCCTTCTTGGAGTCTCCGAGTCTGCTACTATTTTGTTCCTTCAGTTTTGCTTCGTTGTTAGACTCCACAAATGAGGGAAATCATTTGGCGCTTGTCTTTCTCTGCCTGGCTTATTTCACTGAGCATAATATCCTCCAGCTCCATACATGTTGTTGCAAATGGCAGGATTTGTTTCCTTCTTATGGCTGAATAGTATTCCATTGTGTATATGTACCACATCTTCTTTATCCATTCATCTACTGATGGACACTTAGGTTGCTTCCATATCTTGGCTATTGTAAAAAGTGCTTCTTGCCATTCACTTTTAAGAGAAAACAACAATAATTATTCCAGATTTTAAAAGTAATGCAGTAGAATAGAATTGAGAGAAATGTACAATATTTTAGATTATCCAATTTTTTCTTGCTGTTAGGGTAGGAACAGGCTCCTTTTAGGCTTCTATATCCTAGGCAGAAGTTAGAATTATACTAAATTTTTTAAACTCACTTTTTTTTGAATGGAGGTAAAATTCATATAACCCCAAACTCACCATTTAACCAAAGGGTACATTCACTGACATTCAGTATGTTCAGTGTTATGTACCTGTCACCACTCCCTAGGTCCAGAATATTTTCATTATCCCAAAAGGAAACTGTACTTATTAAGCACTCCCTTCATAATCCTGGCATCTGTCTAATCTACTCTACTTTCTGTCTTTTTGGGTTTGTCTATTCAGGACATTTCATATAAAAGGATTCGTCCAATTCGTACCCTTTCATGTTTGGTATCTTTCACTTAACATGTTTTCAGGGTTCATCCATATTATAGCTTGTGTCAGTACTTCATTCCTTTTTAGGGCTGAATAATATTCTGTCATATGCATAAATCAGAATTTGTTTAGCTATTCATTAGCTGATGGACATTTGGGTTGTTTCCACCTTTTAGCTGTTGTGAATAATGCTGCTAGGAACACATGTATACAAGTGAACTGTTTTTAATTCTTCAGGGTATATACCTAACAATGGAATTGCTGGATCATACAGTAATTCTATGTTCAATTTTTTGAGGAGCCACCAAATTGTTTTCCACAGCAGCCATACCATTTTATATCCCCAGCAGTGATGTATAAGGGTCCCAATTCCTCTACATCCTCACCAATACTTGCTACCTTCCATCTCTTTGGAACCACTTACTGGATGTGAAGTGGTATCTCAGTGTAGTTTTGATTTGCATTTTCCTAATGAGCAGTGATTTTAAGCATCTTTTCATGTATTTATTGGATGTTTATCTTCTTTGGAGAAATGTCTATTCAAGTCCTTTTCCCATTTGTTATTGCATATTTTGTCTTTTGTAGTTAAGTTGTAAGTTATTTTTAATATATTCTGCATCCCAGGCCCTTATCAGATACATGATTTTCAAATAATTCTCCTATTCGGGTTATCTTTCCACTTTATCAGTACTGTCCTTTGATGCCACAAAGTTTCTTATTTTGATGAAGTTTTCCTTTTCATTATTGTTGCACATGCTTTTGGTGTTTCAGAATCCAAGGTCATGAATATTTTTCCTTGCATTTTCTTATGTTTTATAGTTTTACCTTTTATATTTAGGTTAATGATCTATTTTGAATTAACTTTTATACATGGTGTCAGGTAGGGGTCCAATTCTGTTCTTTTGTATGTGGACAACCAGTTGTCCCAGCACCATTTGTTGAAGAGACTATTTGCTTGTGAAATGACCACAGATGTATGGGTTTTGTCTGAACTCTCAATTCCATTCCACTTATCTATTGTATTACTTTTTAATTTGGAATAATTATTGTTGTTTTCCCTTAAGAGTAAATGGTAAGAATAGCCAAGAAATGGAAGCAACCTAAGTGCCCATCAGTAGATGAATGGATTAAGAAGATGTGGTACATATACACAATGGAATATTATGCAGCCATAAGAAAAAAACAAATCCTACCATTTGCAACAACATGGATGGAGCTGGAGGGTATTATGCTCAGTGAAATAAGCCAGGCCAAAAAAGACAAGTGCCAAATGATCTCACTCATATGTGGAGTATAAGAACAAAGAAAAAAAAAATGAAGGAACAAAACAGCAGCAGACTCACAGAACCCAAGAATGGACTAACAGTTACCAAAGGGAAAGGGACTGGGGAGATGGGTGGGAAGGGAGGGATAAGAGGGTAAAAGGGGCATTACGATTGGCAGGCATAGGGTGGGGGGGCACAGGGGGGACTGTACAACTCAGAGAAGACAAGTAGTGATTCTCATCTCACTACACTGATGGACAGTGACTGTAATAGGGTTGGTGGAGGGGACCTGATGAAGGGGGGAGTTTAATCATCACAATATTGCTCATGTAATTGTAGGTTAATGATACTAAAATAAAATAAATTGTAAAAAAAAAAAGAGTAAACGGTAAGGAGGTGGGTTCAGAGATGTAACTCTTTCAGGAGATTTGCGGTGATAGGATGTGAGCACTGGCTCATTTTGTCAGAGCGTGGGGGGAAGATGGGGCTACCATACAAACAGATAAGAATTCAGCTAAGATTTAATGAGTCACTGGAGGCTGAGTAGATTATATAGAAACCCTGGGGGCCACAGATGCAAAAGGGGTATGCACCCACTTGCAGACTCTTTTTCCCGGACAGCCACTGAGTACTTATGAAAAAGATTGGTGGTGGGAACACAGCCTGGAGAAACCATCTCTCTGTGGTGGAGACCCAGAGAAGGTGAGCAGCTGCCATGGCGAGAAAAACATAAAGCTCCATCTGGACCTTTCTGCCTTAAGGAACAAAAGCCTTAATCTGCTAGGTAAGGGCAGTGAATCCTGTCCCCCCTCCCACCCCACCCCTCCTGTTTCAGCTAGTGGGGGCAGGAGAAAGGAAAAAAGAACTACGTATGGGAGAGAGGCAGGAACTATCTTGGGGTCAGATCATTAGAGGTTTCCTACCGCTGGGGGAAGAGTAGGATCAAGACTGAGGTTGGATCATGACAACAGAGAAGCCCCACTTCCCCACCACCAAGTGAGCAGGTGCTGTGCAATAGAAGCAAAGCAGTTGTGGGAATGGCACAAGTGCAGAGAGACTGACTCTGTGGCACACAGGTGGAGCAGGAACATGGAGGAAAGCCCTCCAGCAAACCAGCAGACACCTAAACCTAGATCTAGAGGAATGTGAAGCTGGTGATGCACTGAAAGTCCCCTTCACAAAAATCCCAATCCCAGCTCAACTTCTGCCTAGACTGACGCAGCTGTCCCCAGTAATGGCCTTGCAGAACAAGCAGTGTGCTCCATTTCTAGCATAAGCGTGTTTTACCTCACTCTCTCTTACACATGATGTCTAACATTCAATAACAAATTATCAGACATCCAAAAAACAAGAAAAATACAAGCCATTGTCAAGAGGCAATCAGTGCCTACTCAAGAGTAGACTCACATATGACAAGGGTATTAAAACCATCAGAAAAGGGATTTAAGATAGCTACAGTTAATGTTAACTATTGTAGTAAAAATGCTGATCTACTGCATATACAGATGAAAATTAAAGCAAACAGATGGAAATTATGAGGAGTCAAATGGAATGCTAGAAATAAAAATAAAGATAACAGAAGAAAAGTGCCTTCAAGGCCCATCAGTAGACTCAACACAGCTGAGGAAAGAATCAGCAAACTTGAACACAGGCCAGTAGAAATTACCCAAACTGCAACACAAAGAGAAAAAGAGTAGAAGAGAATAAAAAACAAAAACAAACGCAGAGCATCCAATATCTGTGGAGCACTATCAGATGGACTAAATTATGTGTAATTAGGCTCCATGAAGGAGAAGAGAGAACAAGGCAGAAGAAATATTTGAAGAGATAGAGGCCAATAATTTTCCAAAAATATTTAAAGACATCAAACTGCAAATCCAAGAAGTTCCAAGAACTCTAAGAAGTATGAATAATAAACAACAAAATGTTCAAATTGCTGAAAAGAAAAGATAAAATCTAGAGAGGGGAAAAAACATTACATACAGAACAAAGATGAGAATTACAGACTTCTCATCAGGAACTTTGTAAGTCATAAGATAGTGGGGGGGACATCTTTAAAGTGCCAAAAGAAAAAACACCTTAAACCTAGAATTCTATAGTTAGAGAACATGTTTTTTGACAAAGACTGAGAGAATTCATTATAAGTGGACTTGTACTGCAGAAAATGTTAAAGGAATTTCTTCATGCCAGAGTATGATATCAGAAAGAAACTGGAATCTGCAAAAAAACGTGGTTAAAATGAAAATAAACACACAAGACCTTTTTTCCCTCTTATTCTTAATTCTTTAAAAGATAACAGACTGTTTAACACAAAAACAGTATCCATGGGCTTAAGGGTTTATGTCATGTGTGAAAATAAAATGTAAATATGTATGATAATAATAGTATAGATGGTTTCTGACTTGTTTTTCAACTTCGATGGTACAAAAGCCATATGCATTTAGTAGAAATCGTACTTTGAATTGTGACCTTGTCCCAGCTATTGGCATGCGGTACAGTCTTCTCTCATGAGGCACGTGGGACAGTGAGCCTCAACTCCAGTCAGCCACGCAGTCACGAGGGGAAACAACTAATATCATCCTGTCCCCTTATAACCTTTCTGTTTCTCACTTTCAGTACAGTATTTGATAAATTACACAAGATATTCAAGACTTTATTACAAAACAGGTTTTGTGTTAGGTGACTTTGCCCAGCTGTGGGCTAATGCGAGTGTTCTGAGCATGTTTAAAGTGGGCTGAGCTAAGCTGTGATCTTTGGTAGGTTAGGTGTATTAAGTGCATTTTTGATTTATGATATTTTCAACTTACTATGGGTTTCTTGGGCTGTTAATTCCATTGTAAGTTTTGGAATATCTGTAGAAAGATTAGGATGGAGGAATCTGGACTCTGTTGTTGTAAGGTTCTTGTACTATAGATAAAGTTGTACTATATTATTTGAATGCTGACTTTAATTAGTATTAAAGATGTATATTAAATCTCAGAGCAATCACTAGTTTAAAAATATTAAGTAAAAATATTGAAGATAATAAGGAGTGGTAAAATAAAATACTCAACCCAATACTAAAAAAAAGGTAAAATATTTCATTAAAAATATTATTTACATGTTGAAATAATGTATCCATGTTGAGACTCTAAAACATGCTGCACTTTGAGGACAAAACAAATTTATACAAACTCAATCCACAGGCAGATAAAAAGAGGATAAAAGAACAAAGCAAAGGAACAGCAGACTTTCCTCACGGTAAATGTGGGTGATGATACCCAGTGTGGTCGCCTCAAAAAGTGAGAGATACTGAACTCAAGTCCCCGGCAGAGCAGGTGGCCCAAGGACCAGAGTCTGAGAACCTGCCCTGGAGGCTATTACCATTTTGTTGTGATAGCTGCAGGTGGTAGATTTTAATCAAAACATAAAATAAGTACATTAAAAATAAATAATCTAAGCATATTAATGAAAGATTAGAGATTGTCAAATTGGAGGAAAGCAAGATTCAACTATATGCTATCTATAAGAAACCCACTTTAAATACAATAATTCAAATAGATTAAAAGCAAAAGGATGGAAAAAGATACAACATGGAAACACTAATCAAAACAAAGCTGTGTGGTTATGTTAGTATTAAATAAAATAGACTTCAGGGAATATTTACAGGCATAGAGACATAATAAAGAGACCATTTCACCAAGATGATGTAATCCTAAATGTGTGTGTGCCTACTAAGAGCTTCAAAATACATGAAGACGAAACAGCAAGGCATATATAGTACTCATGGGTCAATCAGCACAAAGGTCAGGCAGTCACAAGCCCTTCACGCAGGAAGGCACATCATACAGGTAAATGGTGTCCACGAGCTGGTCACGTTCGCGGAAGACTTGAGTCATCAATCAGGAGCGGGAGGCAGGCCTAAGCAGAAAATCACCTCCCTTTCCAAAGCAGGCAGAGCACCGCCCTTTGTGCATCCGGCGGGCGGGCGCCATCTTAAGAATGATTCAGCATTTCAGGCATTTTTCTTTTGGAGTCTAGAATACCCTACAAGAAAAAAAACTTTTCAGTACCATTTATAGTAAGATCAAAAAAACCACAATAAATGCTTATGTATAAACCTTACAAAATAAGTGCAGTGTTTCTATGCTGGAAACTACAAACATTGATGAAGTAAACCAAAGGTGAATAAATGGAGAGCTCCACCATGTTGATAGACGGGAGTACTCAACATTGCTTAGATGGCCCATTCTCCCCAGGTGATCTACAGCTTCAATGCAATTTCAGTAAAAATTCTACCAGACTTTTTGTAGATATAAACAAGCTGATTCTAAAATTTATGTGGAAGAAGGGATTAGAATAGCTTCTCTAAAAAAAAACCTGAGAAAGATGAGGACAGTAATTGGAGCACCACACTATCTGATTTCAAAGCGAACTGTAAGGTTAGAGTAATCCAAACAGCGCAGTGTAGGCAAATGGGTAGACAGAGCAGTGGGCAGAACAGAGTGTTCAGAACACACTCAAGTGTATCTGGCCATTGGATTTTTTTTTTTTTTGGTATCATTAATCTACAGTTACATGTGCAACATTATGGTTACTAAACTCCCCACTTCATCAGGTCCCCCCCACCAACCCCATTACAGTCACTGTCCATAAGCGTAGTGAGATGCTATAGAATCACTACTTGTCTTCTCTGAGTTGTACAGCCCTCCCTGTGCCCCCCCCAACATTACATCTGCTAATCATAATGCCCCTTTTTCTTGTCCCTCCCTTCCAACCCATTTTCCCCAGTCCCTTTCCCTTTGGTAACTGTTAGTCCATTCTTGGGTTCTGTGAGTCTGCTGCTGTTTTTTTCTTTCAGTGTTTTTTCTTTGCTCTTATGCTCCTCATATGAGTGAAATCACTTGATACTTGTCTTTTTCGGCTTGGCTTATTTCACTGAGCATATTACATTCTAGCTCCATCCATGTTGTTGCAAATGGTAGGATTTGTTTTCTTCTTATGGCTGAATAATATTCCACTGTGTGTATGTATCACAACTTCTTTATCCATTCATCTACTGATGGACACTTAGGTTGCTTCCATTTCTTGGCTATTGTAAATAGTGCTGCGATAAACATAGGGGTGCATCTGTCTTTCTCAAACTGGGCTGCTGCATTCTTAGGGTAAGTTCCTAGGAGTGGGATTCCTGGGTCAAATGGTATTTCTATTTTGAGATTTTTGAGGAACCTCCATACTGCTTTCCACAATGGTTGAACTAATTTGCATTCCCACCAGCAGTGTAGAAGTGTTCCGCTTTCTCCACATCCTCGCCAACATTTGTTGTTTGTGTTTTGGATGTTGGCCATCCTAACTGGTGTGAGGTGATATCTCATTGTGGTTTTTAATTTGCATTTCTCTGATGTTTAGCGATGTGTAGCATCTTTTCATGTGCCTGTTGGCTATCTGAATTTCTTCTTTGGAGAAGTGTCTATTCATGTCCTCTGCCCATTTCTTAATTGGATTATTTGTTTGTTGAGGTATGTGAGTTCTTTATATGTTTTGGATGTCAACCCCTTATCAGATACATCATTTATGAATATATTCTCCCGTACTGTAGGATATCTTTTTGTTCTATTGATGGTGTCCTTTGCTGTACAGAAGCTTTTCAGGTTGATATAGTCCCACTTGTTCATTTTTGCTTTTGTTTCCCTTGCCCGGGGAGATGTGTTCATGAAGAAGTCACTCATGTTTATGTCCAAGAGATTTTTGCCTATGCTTTTTTCTGAGTTTTATGGCTTCATGACTTACATTCAGGTCTTTGATCCACCTTGAGTTTACCTTTGTGTATGGGGCTAGACAGTAGTCCAGTTTTATTCTCTTACATGTAGCTGTCCAGTTTTTCCAACACCAGCTGCTGAAGAGGCTGTCATCTCCCCATTGTATATCCAAGGCTCCTTTATCAAATATTAGTTGACTGTAGGTGTTTGGGTTTATGTTTGGATTTTCTGTTCTGTTCCACTGGTCTGTGGGTCTGTTTTTGTGCCAGTACCAAATTGTCTTGATTACTGTGCTTTGTAGTGAGCTTGGAAGTCAGGGAGTGTAATTCCCCCTGTTTGATTCCTCCTTCTTAGGATTGCTTTTGGCCAGTGGATTTTTGACAACAGTGCAGAGGCTATTCACTCCAAATTGATCATAAACCTACACTTAAAAGCTAAAACTGATATTTGATGCCTTTTAAAGTCATGTATTAAATACATATACACATAAACATAAGGATGTGTTTCTGAGTTATTTATTCTCTGAAATTTTGTACATGATTCTTATATAATGCCACACTGAAGTAACCATTACCACTTTATCATGATTTAATGTTGGGTAAGACTAGTTCTCTCTCATTCTTGTTCTTTTTCACTCAAGGTCTGTGTCATCCAACTCAAGTTTTCTTCACTAGTCACCTGAAATTACTCTCATCAAAGACCTAGTGGCAATCTATCTTTCCTAGACCTCTGTGTGGTGTTTGATATTATGATTAAGTTTTCCTTGAAATTCACCCAAAATGTGTACACAACATTTATATTAGTCATCTTGGTCTGCCATAACAAAATACCATGGGCTGAATGACTTAAACAGTTTATTTCTCACAGTTCTGGAGGCTGATGTCTGAGATCAGGATGCCAGGTTCTGGTGAGGGCCGTGTTCTTAGTGGGGGAAAGATCTGGTGTGTCTTTCTATTATAAAGGACACCAGTTCTGTGGGATCAGGGATCCATTCTTATTTACAACCTCACTTAACTTTAATCTCTTCTCAGCCCAGTCTGCAGTTGTCACATGGAGGTTTAGGGCTTCAGCACATGGATATTGAGGACACAGTTCAGTCCATGGCAGTATTATTTTCATATATTTCATTATGTCATAACTCTTTGCTATTTCATCCCACTAGATGAACTCCTTAAGGGTGGGGTTGTATCTAATTTATTTCTGCATCTCTAGTACTTGATACATAATAGACATCCAATAAACCATCTTAAATAGATGTCATAAGGCAATGGTACCACCATGCATCTATTTTCCCAGACCATCAATCTGTTCTTTTGACTGTTCCCTTTTTTCTTTAAACATACAAGTAGAGGGTATTATGCTCAATGAAATAAGCCAAGCCTAAAAAGACAAGTATCAAATGATTTCACTCAAATGTGGAGTATAAGAACAAAGAAAAAAACTGAAGGAACAAAACAGCAGCAGACTCACAGAACCCAAGAAAGGACTAATAGTTACCAAAGGGAAAGGGACTGGGGAGGATGGGTGGGAAGGGAGGGATAAGGGGGAAAAAGGGGCATTACGACTAGCAGATGTAAGGTTGGGGGGGCACGGGGAGGGCTGTACAACTCAGAGAAGACAAGTAGTGATTCTATAGCATCTCACTATGCTGATGGACAGTGACTGTAATGGGGTTGGTGGGGGGGGACCTGATGAAGGGGGTAGTTTAATCACCATGGTATTGCACATGTAATTGTAGATTAATGATACCAAAATAAATTATTTAAAAAAACATACAAGTAGATATTATATATATATATATATATATATATATATATATATTGGTATCAATATACAATTACATGAGCAACATTGTGGTTACTAGATTCCCCACATTTTCAAGTCCCCACCACATACCCCATGATCCTTCCCTTTTATCCCTAATGTTCAACTACATACCAAGCGCTGAGAAGACTTTTACCTTCTAAAGATTTCAAATCCATCTCTTTTTCCAGTTACAGGGATATATCTTGCCCTTCCTCATCTTTCAGATTGTTTTAATTGCCTCTTACTAGGATTACTGTCTTCCAGAGTTTCCCCCATCTACACTTTACAGCTAGACTGACCTTTCTCAATGCCAGTCTGGTCATATCATCTGCTTTTAGTATATCCTCCGAGCTTAAGGCTGATGTCTACAGATCTCTTAGCCTGGCAGTCCTTTGTGATCTGGCTCCTGCCTACTTCATTATCTGCGTCTTCCACAGCTTCCCAATGATACGTTCCTTATGCTCCAGCCCCACCGACTCTCAGGTTCCCTTTCATGCTTTTACTTCTGTCCTTCCCTCTTGGAATGCCCTTTCCAACTTCTTTGATTTTTTTAAGATGCTTTGCTTAACGATCCTCCGGCAGTGGGGCCTTTTAGACCTCCTCCAGATGGGATTAACTGCACCATCTTCAGTATTCCTGTGCAGTCTGTACAAATCTGATTGTAGCATATTATAATTGTAATCATATCTGTCACTCAAATTAGACTGCAACCTCTTTGAGGTCAGAAACCAAACAGAATTGATTTTATATTCTCAAAATATAGCACATAGTAGTTGCTCAATAAATGCTTGTTGAATGACTGGAATGAATGAATCAATCTTAAAATTTAATGATAAGAGTGAATGTTTTATTAAATAGCTCTGTGTGCCAGGTGTTATGGGTGCAAGCGTGAAGGAGCATCATGGCACATAGGTTTCATTACTTGACATTCTTTAAGAAACCTGACAGATTGAGATTGCTGTGAGAAGAGAGTGTTCCCTTGTCTTTCTCCCTTGTATTAATGCATCCTCATTAACTCCCCCTTATTTTAAGCTCCTTCCTAGAACCACTCCTGTAGCTGCCAGTTGATAGGGATCAATGTCTAGAATAAGTTTAGAAAAAAATACGTGGAGGTGGAATTGCAGGAGAAATTTTAATAAAAGTTTAATTACTATCTTTTGGTCCTTATGATAAAAGCTTCTGATTGGTCTTTTCTCCTGTTCTCTTAAAGTCAAAATCACAAGTACTCATTAAATTTTTCCATGAGTACCTGTATAAAGGGTACAGACAAGATGTGGATCAAGAAACCTGAGTTAAAAATCATGGGACCAGTACATATAGATACTGTGTAGCTAAGGGATAAGGTAGGTCTTGTACCTTTTACTGGGAGCCTAAGGCTCCTTGGAATCAAGTTTCTAAGATTACTTCACTCCTGTGATTCTCGTTCCTACTCATTTCTCTTTTCATGAATTGCATGGGCATTCTCTACCACTGACCTCCAAAATTTAAATGCTGGCAATGCCTGCGGCTCCTGCCATGTGTCCATTCTACTGGAGCTGAAATCTTGCAGGCTGCTTTGACTCTTGACTCTTAGCAACAATGTGTGTTAGAACTGTTGCTACTCCTCTGCTAGAAATTCCTGGAAGGGATGAGAAATGATGGTCCTTGTGATGGCATCCATGTCCAAAGCACCTCGTGTGTTTGTGGGTACCCCTAGGGATGTGGTGTTTGGAAGGGTGTGAAAGCTGTGCTGGGGCCTCAGGCAGCTCCATTCTCCTGACGCATTTTGAATAACTGGAAATGAGGGATGGCTGGGAGCAAATGGGGTGTTCTGACCAAAGTCTCTCCAATTGCAGATCTGCCTCGTGCTCCAAGCTCTTCAGCTGTCAGCAGCACCTGCACGAAAGTGCTCTATTTCACTGACCGGTCACTTACCCCCTTCATGGTCAATATACCAAAGAGGTGAGGTTCTGTGGTTGGTATGTCTCTCAACAAGGACAGGGAGGGAGAACCAATAGTTACAGCCTCTTCACCAGCTGAGAGGCTGTTGCAGAAGCAGTATGGTGTAATGAGAACAGATTCTGGTTCCAGCTTTACCACTAGCTGGTGGCATTACAAGGGACAAGTCATGATCTGCTAGGGACAGACTACAGTAGTAGTGCTTCCAATCCTGATGTGCAAATATGTTCCAAGTTAGGAAAAATATTTTTTTAAGTGCTCAAAATAGCTCCTGCCAACAGCCAAGGATTGCAGCCTGGCGCTCCAAGGCTACAGTCATTGATCTTTATTACTGTTCAGTAATCACAGCTAACCTATTGAGAATTCATGTTAAAAGTCTTCCACCACTTGGCTAATACACTTCCTTCTAAGGCCAGCAGCTTTGAAATAAAGATTTTAAAACTCTGGAACCTACTATGGAGAGAGCTGATAGGATTTCCCTTTCCTAGAGAGTCTGCTTACTTAGGTTGGGTTAGAGGGGAGCTTTCTGAAGATGGTGATATTTGATTTAATTCTACCAGCCTAGAGAAATGGAATATTGTTTCAAAAAAGGAAATCAAGAGAACCTAGACATTTCAACAAATTTGATTTCAGAGACTTTGTCTTATTTACAGAGAAAAGTGATTTAGCTGCTCCTGAAACAACACATCTATTTTAAATTCCATTCTCCTTCCAATGATGTCTGGCCCCTAACCTCTGCTGTTTTAGAACTGTCTGGGCTCTCAGGGGTAGCGCCCTTGCAAGGCCGTACTATTTCTGCCTGGAGAATCTTTGGCACGGGCCTAGGATTAAAGTTGACATCTACTCCAACAACTTACTGATAAACAGTCTTTTGGGGACTCTCTCCTTTTGTGCAGGTTGGGGGAGGTGACACTGAAAGATTTTAAAACAGCTATTGACCGGGAAGGGAGCCACCGGTATCACTTCAAAGCATTGGATCCTGAGTTTGGCACTGTCAAAGAGGAGGTACGGAACCCATGGGGCGTCTGGGTGGTGGTACTGGTCATTCTGAACCCCAAAGCCACTTCCTCAAAGCCTGGAACCGAGAAGTGCCCGAGTTCCCTGACCAGGGCAGAGGAGTCACCCAGGAACTCACACCAGCCTGATTACAGGCAGACCACATTTTATTGCTCTTTGCTTTTTTGTGCTTCGCAGATATTGCATTTTTTAACAAATTGTTCTGTGACAACCCTGCATGGAGCAGGTTTATTGATGCCATTTTTCCAACAGCATTTGCTCAGTTTGTATTTCGGTGTCACATTTTGGTAATTCTCACAATATTTCAAACTTTCATTGTTATTACATTTGTTATGATGTCTGTGACCAGTGATCTTTGATGTTACTACTGTAATGGTTTTGGAGCACCACAAACCATACCCATTAAAGACAGCAACTTAATCGATAAATACATGTGCTCTGACTGTTCCACTGACCAGGTGTTTGTCCCCATCGTTCTCCTCCTTGGGCCTCCCTATTCACTGACATACAACAGTATTGAAATTAGGGCAGTTAATAACCCTACAATGGCCTCTAACTGTTCAAGTGAAAGAGCCTCACTCTAAATCAAAAGCTAGAAATGATTAAGCTTAGTGAAGAAGGTGTGTTGAAACCTGAGCTAGGCCAAGAGCTAAGCCTCTTATGCCAGTTAGTCAAGCTGTGGATAAAACGAAAGGTCGTGTGGCCAGGATTCTCACCTGGCCCTGGTCGGCTAGCTCACTACACACTGTGGGTATAACATGGCTGTTGACTCTATATAAAGAGCTCCACCCAGTGGTGTGTGTGCAATACAGTGGCACGGCTGTAAGGCTGCAGGAGAGCAGAGCAGAGGCTGGAGTGGTGGCAGCGCTGAGGACAGAGACCTAGAGGGCGGCTGTGCGGGACAGCTGTGCTGGCAGAGAGGCCCAGAGGACGGCTGTGTAGGACAGCTGAGGGGGCAGAGAGGCCCAGAGGCAGAGACTGGCTTGCCGCATGCAGACTCGCTCTGAGTGAATGGGATTTTAGTGATTGACCTTCCACCGTGGAAATAAAGTTGGGTGTAACCCTTTCACCCCAAAGAAACGTTTTACTGTCATTTTTTTTTTTTTTTTGGTCACATTGAATCCATAGTGAACTTGTCTGGGGCTGAAACCCATTGGCAAGACACAAGCTATGAATGCAAAGGAAAAGTGCTACTTCAGTGAACACATGAATGATAAAAGGTGAAACAGCCTAACTGCTGATAAAGAGAAAGTTTTAGTGGTTTGACAGAAGATCGAACCAGCCACAACATTCCCTTAAGCCAAAGCCTAATCCAGAGCAAGGCCCTGAGTCTCTTCAATTCTGTATGTCTTAGAGAGAGGAGGAAGCTGCAGAAGAAAAGTTTGAAGCTAGCAGAGGCTGGTTTTGAAGTTTAAGGGAAGAGCCATTTGACATAACAGAAAAGTACAGATGAAGCAGCAGGTGATGGAGAAGCTGTAAGTTACCCAGATCTAGCTGAGATCATTCATGAAGGTGGCTACACTAAACAACAGATTTTCACAAAAAAGCCTCATCTGGGACTTTCACAGCTAGAGAGAAGTCAGTGCCTGGCTTCAAAGCTCCAAAGGCTGACCCTCTTGTTAGGGGCTGACAAAGCTGGTGACTTCAAGTTGAAGCCTTCAAGTGCTCACTGACCATTCTGAAACCACCAGAGCCCTTAAGAATTACGCTCAATCTACTCTGACTGTGCTCTCTAAATGGAACAAAGCCTGGATGACAGCACAGCTGTTTACAACATGGTTTACTGAGTATTTAAAACCCACTGCTGAGATATGCTGCTCAGAAAAAAAGACTCCTTTCAAACTATTATTGCTCACTGACAAGGCACCTGGTCACCCAAGCGCTCTGATGCAGATGGACAGTGAGGTCAGGCCTGCTAACACAACAGCCACTCTGCTGCCCATGGGTCAAAGAGTAATTTCAGCTTCCAAGTCTTATTATTTAAGAAATACATTTTGTAAGGCTATAGCTGCCATAGACAGATTCCTCTGATGGATGTGGGCAAAGTAAATTGAAAACCTTCTGGAAAGGATTCACAGTTTAGATGCTACTTAGAACATTTGTGATTCTGAGAAGAGGTCAAAATATGAACATAAACTGGAGTTTGGAAGAAAGTGATCCCGACCCTCATGGATGACTTTGAAGAGTTCAAGACTTCAGTGGAGGAAGTCACTGCAGATGTGGTGGAAACAGCAAGAGAGCTAGAATTAGAAGTGGAGCCTGAAGATGTGACTGAATTGGTTGCAATCCCATAAAACTTGTAACAATGAGGAGTTGCTGCTTATGTGTGAGCAAAGAAACAGGGTTCTTGAGATGAAACCTACTCCTGGGCGAAGACTGTTGAAATGACGACAAAGGATTGAGAATTTTACACAAACTTAGTTGATAAAGCAGTGTAGGGTTTGTGCAGACTCCAATTGTGAAAGAAGTTTTACTGTGGGTAAAATGCTGTCAAACAGCATCACATGCTGCAGAAACACCGTTCATGAAAGGGAGAGTCAGTCAATGCAGCAAATCTCAGTTGTTTTATTTTAAGGACTTGCTGTGGCTGCCCCACCGTGCAGCAACCATCACCGTGACGAATCAGCATCCATCCGGTAAGGCCCTCCTGAGAGAAAGGGTTATGACTCACTGAAAGCTCAGATGATGGTTAACCTTTTTTAGCAATAAAGTATTTTTAAATTAAGGTATACACATTGTTTGCTTAGAAATAATGCTGTTGCATTAACAGACTATAGTACAGTATAAACGCAACTTGTTTCTGCATTGGGAAACAAGAACATTCATTTGCCTCGCTTTCCTCTGATATTCGCTGTATTGCAGTGGTCTGGAACTGAACCTGGGCTATCTCTCTGGTGTGTCTGTACTCTAGACTGAGATCCGGGAATTGCCCAAGAAGTTGATAGCTTCTTTAGTTCAAGAACTTAATAACTTTGACTAAACTTGGATAAATTTTTATTTTAAAAAGGGAGAAGTTTTATGAGGGAAAATAAAGGACTTAAGCTTGAACAGAAGCTTGGCTTTGGTGTCCCTTCTCTATCTGTAGCCAAATCTTAGGAAATGTTCTGCTTTTAGAGAGAAAAAAAAAAAGGCATGAATATACAGAACTGTGTATTGTGGAAATTCCTTGGATAATGAAAATGAGGAACTTCTGTGAAGTCACCTCTGCTTATTCTCAACTCCTCAGCTGATGCTACTTTTAATCCATCTGTCAAAAACAGACTTTTTTGTAAGAGAGTTCTGGGTTATGATGTATCCCAAGTGCTTTCATTGTGGTTACTGGATGAAAAACCCAATATTTTATTTTGTAAAGACTTCCTCACTGAAATGTTTTAATAAAAACCCTATTCTAATAGTGACTTAGGAAATGAATGAACTACATGCAGACATGTTAAGATTGCTCTTCTTTCTAACCTTTCTTTACAATTCCTGGGACCAAAATTCTCATGTTTCTCATTTTTCCTAATGGTCATACCTCTTCTTTCTCCTCAAAGTCCAAAGTGCTCTACAGTTAGTAATTTATTAATTCATATTAATTCAAATCTCTATAAACAAAGCAGTGTTAGGCCCCTTTACTGTTTCACAGATGTGGAACTTACATATAAAACTGGTTATGACTTTATGGACAAAACCAAGGGGCACAGAAGACTCTAATTCAAGGCTTCTTTTATACACTTCTTTTTTTTTTTTTTTACAATTTATTTTATTTTAGTATCATTAACCTACAATTACATGAGCAATATTGTGATGATTAAACTATCCCCTTCATCAGGTCCCCCCCACCAACCCTATCTTATACACTTCTTACCCTTTATGTTTGAGGTCTTCTATCGGCACCTGTCGTTTAGTGAGACTCCCCATCTTACTCTGTTATTTTTCACTGTAGCTTTTTTTCTTCCTCTAGGTTTTCCATGATGATGATGCCATCCCTGGATGGGAAGGAAAAATTGTAGCCTGGGTGGAAGAAGACCATGGAGAGAATTAATGCTGAGTATTACACTGGGGGCTTGTGGAACTTAGTACTCCCTGGCTGCTTCACTCAGGAAAGAGGACTGAAACCAGAATACACTAAGAAGTTTCTAGTTCCAGCTGCCAAAACAGAAGCTTGTCCAGGTGTGACAGCCACAGGCCAGTCCTGTTTCTGTACCTGGCATATGTGATACTTAAAATCTCTGTCCAAATGTAGACCATGGGTTCATCTGGAGTTCCTTGTCCATGGGAATATGGTGTTTTACTCTCCTCTGCAGACAACGAACCGATGGCCTTAACCAGTGGGGATGGATGATCCCACTCCTACAGAGGCATGGCTGCTATATCTGGAACCTGGAAATTGGATGCATCATGACAGTATTTGTTTAATTGGCCTCAATGGCTGCAGCGATCAGAGTCCCAGCATTTGCACTCACAGGCAAGGCAAAGGTCCTGGCCGTGTGCTTCCTCGCAGCTGTTACAAACCAGGAATAACCCGTGAGGCGGTACTGAAGATGAAGGCTCACTCTTCAGGAACTGGACTGCATGTAGATGGTGCTGAGTTGTTTGCTGGGTGAAGAGGGCTGCCCGGGCTGTGCTAGAACCATGACCACACAGGCCTCGGGCTGCCTTTTGTGTCTTAACTGGCCCTGCAACTTGTCCTTTAGCCTACTGAGGGCATATTTCATGTACTGCTTGTTTTCTCTGGGGACTCGTTAATTTTAGAGCCACCTTTTTTTCCTCCCAACTGATGAACTTTGTGTTTGAAAGATATAAGGAGTGGAAGTCTCATAAACCCAGGCGAGTGTGGAAAGGTGCTCCAACCCATATCTTCTTGCCTCTCTTTTCCCATGGCTTTCTTTAGCTCACGGCATCTCCATTGCTGTCAAAAGGAGGCCATTAATTCCAGTATTTGTGACTTACGAGTACTGAGCATGGTCTGCCCTTCTTCATTTCAAGGCCAGAGCCATTTTCTATTACACAATTAGTCTAGGCTGATTCTTTAGGGCACAACAGAAATCATGAACATGGAATGAATGGCAGGGTTGATTCTGGGTGAGAAAACCTAGAATCCTTTCTCATGTGCAACATTGTCAAGTGTAGAAACTGAAAGAGTTAAACTTCCAGAGATTACTCAATAATTTGGGTTTTCTCTTTCACTCACCAGGCACCATTAACCAAGCAGCAATTACTATATCTTTGTATGTATACATAGATACACATATATTCCCAAAAGCAGTCTGCCTGCGACCACTGATGTACACTGCCAACCAGAAGAGTCAGACACATCAGTTCTCGGTTCCTAAGCTGTCTGTCTCTAGTTCATCTCCCCTTTTCAGCCATCTCAACAGATAACTTGATGGAGCTCTGAAATGACCTTTTGTTGTTTATATAGATGTGTCTTTTTAACTATTTCATGTTTGGAGAATTCTTTTGTACTCATTTGCTTTTTGTCTAAGAACCACATGTCTATTTTTATAACTTGAGTGTGAGTTCTATCCTCACATTCTGTATACTGTATCCATTTTCTAGAGAACCCAGGAGCTTTTACACAGGCTCTTCTCTTCTTACCAGCCCTTGTGGTTTCAGAACAAGCTTTATTTTATTACAAGTATTTTCATGACAACTAATTCCTGTTTCAATTCTACCTACCATGTTGGCTGTGGAGGTAGTTTTATGTAATGTACTTGCTCCTCTCAGAACAGAAGGAGCTCAAGACACCTGATGTCTCTCATGTAAGTTTACCTGGTCTCCTCCTACTGAAGAATGATTGCTCAACAGAAATTGCTGGGAAAGTTTGGGAAGCTGAGTCTAAAGCAGGAATAATTCATTATGAAAGCAAAGAGAAGAAAAAAAATACATGGTGTTTTCCCCCCTACCCCCACCCCCCCGCCAGGAAGTCTGGAGAAAAATCCTGTCACCAGTTTCTCTGTTGCATGAATTTCAGTGTTTTGCTATATTAAACAGCATGAGGGTCATCAGGCCAAAATTTGTTATTGTATTTCCAGTACAGTTTATCTTGAATGTCTGCCTCTTAATCAGTTTTTACTTATCAGTTTCTTACAGAAACCATTCTTACCATTATGTAGAATTTAACTTTCCAGAGAAAATTAAATCAGATAAAATGTTCAAAGTCCTCTGGCTTACGTCTTTTCTCTCCATGTCCTTTGGAAAAGGGGCTGCATGATTTCTCCACATAAAGCTGAACTTGGGCTCGGGGAGAAAAGGAGATAATCTCATATGCCATGGGTAATAGGTAAGCACCCCATTACAAGATGTCACCCCTATAATTCTTGTGTAAATGTGGTAATCCTCATTCCAGCTTCTGAAGACGAGGAGCCTTGTGAGGAAGAGTGTGCGCAGGTGAGTTCTGGTTGCAATAGTTCCAGTCTGACATGCTGGAGCCACACTGTTAGGCCTCAGACCTACCTACTCAGAGGTACCTACTCAGACCTACCTACTCCTGATGGCATTTGTGTGTGGGCTATTGCTCAAACACTGTCTTTGAGAAAACTAAGGAACTAAAATGTTTAGAGTTCCTAAAATAATCTTTAAACCCGGTCAGATTAAAAAAAAAGATCCTCTCACAAAAACTAGTTTAGTAGAAAGCTCAATTCCTTTAAAAAGTCTCCATTTAAAGGTGAAGACTCTACCCAGTCCTCTAAATTAGCTGGAATTGGAACCCCCTACAGTGTGTACCTAAAGAAGTTGGGTTAAATTTCCTTGGTAATGGTGGTCCTACTTAGGGACCAACTTCTCAGCTCTTTTGGACCAGGATGGTTGTAAATTGGGGAAAATATCTTTATGCTCTACATCCATTCCAGGGGGACTCTAGTTACTTAGAAGCATTTGTGTCATAATTATAATTTCCATTTTCTTTCCATAAAATAAGCATTATGACTGCACACTCTATTGCCTGAATTTAAGAGTATAGCTTGCTCAATTACATATGTAAAGTTATATTTTCTTAGAAACATGGATGTTTGCAACCATTGCTTTCAAAGTCATTATTATATGTATTCTCCTGTTTTACAGTGTTTTCATGAAGACCATGTTATGCCAGAGGCTTCTGATTATCAAAGTGATAACCAGTTTTAACTGCCTGTATGTACCAGATCTGTGAATTAAATTTTCAAAAACTATGAATAAAATGGGAGTTTGCAAACTAAATACCATTAGTCATTTTGTGTTTATGGACTGAACTTGATCAATAAAACTACTCATACTTAGTGTGTGGGGAACTGCCTTTAAATCTCAGCCTCACCACGAGGGTGGCTGCTGAGAACTACCTTTGAATTAAATCTCAGCCACACCAAAGATGGCCGCTGAGAACTCCACCATGCCAAAGATGGCCGCTGAAAGCCCCCTGGGGTTCAGCTGCGCATGCTCACAACTCTGTGCGTGATTGGAAAATTGAAAGTCGCCTTATTAGCATAGGTGTAACCAATCAGGAGAGACTTCACCCTATATATCCCATGCCCTGAGCCCCAATAAACAAGTTCTTCCTTCGAGTGAACTTCCTGTCGGGTCTGGTTGTCTCTGGAGAACGGCCCTCGGCGAGTGGCCAGCGGTCAGCGGCGGAGGCTGCGGGAATGGGCGGACAGCCGGCGCTTACCTCCCTTGCTTCGCCTGTTGGGGCAAGCCTCTCTCCCCTACCGCTGGCTCGGAGGGTCGCAGAAAGACGTCAGGCGTGTCTCTGTTCGGGCGCCAGCTGTTGGAGTTTCTGGCCTCTCTCCCACTGGTCCTGCTCAGGGTCAGGACTACAGCCCTTTGTGTTACAAGCTCTTTCTGCGACCCTCTGAGCCAGCGGTAGGGGAGAGAGGCTTGCCCCAACAGGCGAAGCAAGGGAGGTAAGCGCCGTCCGCCCATTCCCGCAGCCTCCGCCGCTGACTGCTGGCCACTCGCCGAGGGCCGTTCTCCAGAGACAATCAGACCCGACAGGAAGTTCACTCGAAGGAAGAACTTGTTTATTGGGGCTCAGGGCATGGGATATACAGGGTGAAGTCTCTCCTGATTGGTTACACCTATGCTAATAAGGCGACTTTCAATTTTCCAATCACGCACAGAGTTGTGCGCATGCGCAGCTGAACCCCAGGGGGCTTTCAGCGGCCATCTTTGGCATGGTGGAGTTCTCAGCGGCCATCTTTGGCGTGGCTGAGATTTAAAGGCAGTTCCCCACATTAGTGTAAGTAAACTTCCTCAAGTGATCTCCTTGGAAACATGTTTACTCATTACTTGGGGAGAGGAGATAAGGTTTATTTTCTTGTTACAGATATTTTACTGTTGGTGTTTCTAATGTAAGCACAAAATAGGTTGTTTTTATCAAAGAGAATTCATAGATTTAGCACTTCTTTTGAAATTATATATAAATATGCAAACATGAACCCAAGAGTGTAAACTATGCCCAGTCTCTAATGCAAAAGCAAGAAACATTACCAAGGGATTTTCAGAAATATCTATTTAGAAGAATGAGGATTTCCAAATTTGAAAACTGCCTTCCTAGAACTTAAGTAGGCTTCATTTATCACTTCAATTTAAATGTTATAATCTTTATCCCTGAGTGCTTTCACTTGATTTCTAATTACATGCCATTTTGGGTTATTCCATCATGTTAAAATTAAATAGTAAAGAGCTTAACTCGGTCTTTTGTTACCGATTCTTCCAGCTATCCATTTTACATCAGTAAATCACCATTCTAAAAGTCTCAGTCCTCCTTTTCTTTAAATTCTTTTATCCAATCTGTTGAAGGGAGTTCAGGCCTATTCTTTCAGGACCGCTATAACAAACCTAAGCATTCCTAGCCTATCTCTAGGGTACACTTACCACCCCCAGACTGAACTGTGCCCGCCTATGGTTTAGCTACACCCATTCAAAGTACATTCGAAACGCAAACCTGCTATGCACTGCAAAACGCAGAACAAGGTTTAAGCAAGCCTACTTAAGAGCAAACTGAAGATCATCTCACAAAGGTTAATTTAGGTCCAGTTACTGAGTTCAGATGCAGTGGAAGTAGGTATTTTAGCCAATTCAAAATTGTTCAAACATTGCATAAGCCCTTTCACAGTCACAATTATTCTTTGGATGGCTACTCATAAGTAGTTCTACAAAACTGTAACAGTAAGTGCTTATTAGTTGAAATGTGTCTTTACACTTCATCTTAAGTTTTTTATTTAGCAGTTGTACTGTCTGCATGGTATTCTGTTAGGGAGCCATTCTACTTAATCTTTTCCTCTCGTTTGGCTAGTCACGTTTTTCCAAGTCCTTTACTGTTATGAAAATACAAAAAAACGTTTTTACCTTGTTTTGAGTGCCTTAAGAATATTTGGGGGAAAGACGTAAACCTTTTTTTCTCATTATTTCTTACCAAATTGTCATTCCTAAAAACAACCACTATTCGGTGCCCCCCGACGAGTGCGCTCGGCAATCTCATCAGTACTGGGATTTTAGACCTCCTGGCCGTTATCATTTCCCAAATGTTTCATTACTAGCAAGGTCAAGTATGTTCGCAAGTGCTGGTTTCTCTATTTCTTGTGCTGCCCGAGCTCTCTGGCCGTGCGTACACGAGGGACTTAGCGATACCAATACAGCACGTGCTGCGCCCTCCCTCAGGGGCACCCTCAGCTCGGAAACGAGGCGTTTCCTAACGGCCGGACGACAGCCCAACAGTAAAAGTGCGCCTGTACCTGTGACTTTTCCTTTACTGACTCAAAAGGCCTTGGGCCTCCGCTATTCACCAGACAGGCGTCTGCGGCTCTCCCGACCTTAGTGTCAGCGGGAACCGCCTCCAGCGGAGCAGAGCCCTCGCGATTTACGCGGCCCGGGAAGGACGGCAACGGGCGGTGGCCGCGGCTGCGCGCCGGGCCGCCCCCCGTTCGGGGGCAAAACCGTCCGCCCTGGCGTCGCTCGCCACAGGCCTGAAACTAAACCTCCGCCGGCAGCCCCGCCCAGCTCTCTGGGCGGCCGCTCCGCTCCGCCCCATCCCACCCCGAGGCGCATTCCGTGCGCCCCTAGTTCCCGGCCTCCGGCTCCCGCCGCGCAGACGCCACCGCTTCCGGGTCGGGGGGCGGAGCTCCGGGCGCGCTTTGCGACAGCGCGCGGCTGCGCGTCGTGGCTGACGGCAGCGCCGCCCGGCTCGCGGAGAGGTCACTCCGGAGACGGCGTCGGTCCTGGGCTGCGGGTCGCGGGACGCGATGTGGCGCGTCTGTGTGCGGCGGGCGCAGCGTGCGGCTCCGGGGGCAGGATTCGGGGCCCGGTGGACGGCCCTGCGGGAGGAGCCGGGAGCGCCACGCGTGACCCTGCGGGCTGGGCCGGCCCCCGCGCGGTGCAGCAGCGCGACCCCTGGGTATGGCCCGGGCTGGGCGCTCTGCGGCCGGAGCCCCGGCGCTTGGGCCGCGCCGCGGAGTCGGCTGCTGCTGCAGCTTCTGGGGTCGCACGGCCGCCGTTGGTACAGTCTCCCCCCGCATCAGAAGGTGAGCCCCAGGTCTGCCCTTCGAGGGGCTCTGTTGTCCTTCAAGGCACACTTGCCCTCGGGTCCTCCCTCCAGGCGCTCATTAGTCATCCCCCCGCCCCCAGTGTGTGTTACTGTCTCTCAGTTCTTGGCTTTGCCATAGCTCTTGAGGTGCTTCTGATCTGTTCATTGAATTGAATAAGAAGAGTTCTAGGCGTCCATACATATGCCACTGAAAGAAGAGCTCCAAACGCGCGGCTCTGTGTGCGGTGTGTGCTGGGGCGCGACCTGCCAGACCCTAAGGAGCAGGAAGCCTGCTGTTTGAGAGCTTCTGGGGGCAGGAACCAGTGCGCAGCGTGTGATGGGACTCCGTAACCTTTGCGTTAACTTAAATCGAATTGAATGAAACATTAAGCCAGACTGAGAGGTAAGTAGCCCTTTTCACATTTAGTGTTTCTCCTTTTTTTTCTAGGTTCCATTGCCTTCTCTTTCCCCCACAATGCAGGCAGGGACCATAGCCCGTTGGGAAAAAAAGGAAGGAGAAAAAATCAATGAGGGTGAACTAATTGCAGAGGTAAGTTGTTTTAAAATAGGGAAATGAATTAAAAAGGACTGGTTTAGCTAAACTGACAGCATTAATTTCGTGGGTGGGTGAATATCCTCCTTGCTTAAGAAATTTAGGCTATTTTTACAACTTGATATTAGAGAAGAACGGTTAGGTAAGTTGTCAGCAGCGAGCCAAACTGAGTTTTAGCTTATATGTTTTGTTAGTAATTGCTTTTTTCAGTTCTGTGGGAGAGGCTTTATCCTTACGTGGCTGTTGAACAGTGTGGTTCTGGACACAAGCTAATAAAGTTCACACTGGCAGCATCTGTCTAAGCTCCTGCTCTTCTGTTAAAGGTTGAAACTGATAAAGCCACTGTTGGCTTTGAGAGTGTGGAGGAGTGTTACATGGCAAAGATACTTGTTGCTGAAGGTACCAGAGATGTCCCAGTTGGATCGATCATCTGTATCACAGTTGAAAAGTGAGTAGTATCCTAGTAATTTGTGGAGCCTAGGTGTTTAGTGGAGTACTTTAAACCAGAACTGAGAAATTTGGAGTAAAAGTCTTCTAAGACTACTTCTGTAGGACCCAAATCTGCTTCATAATTCTCTTATACATATGTATTCTTTTTCTTCTTTAGGCCTGAGGATATTGAGGCCTTTAAAAATTATACCCTGGAGTCCTCAGTGGCACCTGCCCCTCCAGCACCCCCAGCTCCAGCCCCTGCTGCCACTGCTCTGCCACCTGCACCGTCTCAGGCTCCTGGTAGCTCATATCCCACACACATGCAGGTGAGGCTTGGCCTCCAGGTGTTTGCTCCTAAAAAATGTCTTATTTATTCACTATTTTTCATGGATGGCATCACCTCCTGGAAACTGGCATTAAATATGGCTAACTCTTACCATTTCAAAAGAATAGAGATTTAAACATGAACATTGGCAACCTTCATTTCTAGTTATCTCCGGGTGTGTGACCTTGGAAAGTTCTTTAACCTTTCTCAGCCTTACTGCAGTAGACCGCATAGTGCTGGGCACTTCTTCCAGAACATTGTTAGATTCTGAGGATGACTTGTACTTATCTACTCCCTGTATAAAGAGAGTGTTTAGTAGGCCTACTGAGTGAAAGTACCCAGTTGGTGTTTTCCACTGACATGTTTTCTAAGAGAAGGTGAAGTAACCAGACGTCTCAGTTAATGACAACGCTGGCAATGAGCGATACTGTGGAGTAGAGCTTTGTAATAGCATTGCAACAGAGTTGAAGGCATAAGTATAGTCACTCTTGATTCTGTTAATTAACTAGTTCCTAGGAGCCTAAGTCAGTTTGTTAGATATTGGGGTTATCCCATGTTTATTTGTATATTTCAGTTATTGGGAATGGATACAAATCAGCTGTACTTTTTCTAAAAGATTAAGACTAGAACTTTTCCTTCACTTAGTTCATTTGTGGAAATTTCTGTGTAAGAATCATTTTCTTCTTTAGATATGTTTTATTCCATGATCTGTTATTAACAATCACTTATGATGAAGTTTTGTCTGATGTTCAGGTCACACATTTATTTCATCCTGTTCAGCAAATTCTGTCTCACTACCTAAGACTTCATTTCTCTCCATTTTATATCTGTGGCTTTGTGTGCCAGTGTTAGGGTGTGTCTTAATTATCCTTAGAGATTCTGTATAGAGATTATTGGCACCACTAATTTTTAAGAAGTAGATGAAGATGAAGTTCTGAACAAGAAAAACCTTTAAAAACTTTCTTCTAGTTTGATTTCTAAGTTTTGTTTTACTTTTTCCCTGCCTTCTTGGAACAACACCAAGAAATGATTTTCTCTCAGCATCACGCTGTTCTTAATTTAGATGCAAAAGACTAAGGAGACAGTGAACAAAACCCATAGTAACTGAATATGCACCCAAATAGAGTGGACATGTCATATAAACAGGAAAGCAGTTTTTCATTAATGTCTATCTCATGTTTTGATTTTATTGAGGTGGTATAGGAACAGTTCCTAATATAAGTTTTTTATCTTGGAAAGGTATCTGAAAAGTTGAGAGAAATGCAGTTTCCTCTGAGGGAAAAGGTAGATGCTAATAGAGAGCATAGCAAAATTTTAATGCAATAGTCTGGACCAAGATCATTTTGTGAATATGAAAAATTCTAGCTTCCTCTGAGTGTTAAAAGATTCTAATGACAATTTTGTGTGTAGGTATTTATTGAGGAATTAATTTGTCTAGAAAGTCTTATACACCTGCACTGCTTTTACTTGGGGGTGGCTCAGTATGGCTGATAGTCTGTGATTAACTTGTGGGCTCTGTTGAGGCACTGAGCTTTGGCTGTTCTGGGGGCACCAGGCAGATAGCAGTTTGGATTGTCACATTACCCTCATTCCGCAAAACTTTATAAACTGTCCTGAATGCCACTGCGCCCAAGGCTTCCTAGTATTAAATAATGTGTGTTTGTTTCTACAGGTGGTCCTTCCTGCCCTCTCTCCCACCATGACAATGGGTACAGTTCAGAGATGGGAAAAAAAAGTGGGTGAGAAGCTAAGTGAAGGAGACTTATTGGCAGAGATAGAGACTGACAAGGCCACTATAGGTGAGATTTCTTCAGCTCTTAATGGTTGAGGCACTGAGTTTTCCAATGAGGGAAGAAGATTGACGTCCTAACCTATAATGAGTGAGTGATAATATAAAAAATTTTAATTCTTGGGATTCATTTCCTGGGACAGGATATTTCATAACAGAAGTGTGCATATAGTCCAGTTTGCCAGTTCTACACTGCACGCTAATGAATCGAGGATATGTCAACTTAGAGATTATTTTTAGGCTAGAGTTTGCTTCTTACCCTTATTACGTAACTGAGAAGCTGTATCAGACCTGCCATTACCTAAACTGGGCAAGGGGAAAAAAGAGTAAACAGGAGAAAATAACTTCCAAGGCAGGAAAATACCAAAGAATGTAAGGTGACTTTGGGGGAAGCTGAAACAAGGGTTTAGATTGTTTTCATAGTTTGAGAGTGACTGGTAGAATGTATCCATACTTATTCAGATATCATATTACTTTTCCATATATTCCCTTTCTGGTTTGTTATTATGTTCATAACAAGCCCCACATGTTTTTGATACTACTCACAGGTATTTGTTAATAAAAATATTTCTTCCCTGTCAGTCCCCAGAGACACAGTGGGAGGTTCTGGGCATCCTGTTCAGTGGTTGTTCTCAGACCCCATGGCTCCATGATGTACTTGGAGCGGGTGAGCAGGACCCTGCTGCCCCTGCTTCCGTCAGTGCAGCTGCTTTTTATCTTTGTGCATATTATGCTTCCCCCCTAAGATTTTATTAGAAGATAGGATTCTGTTTGTTAAAAAGAGAGAAAGAAAAAACCTTGGTAACAGTAGATCAGCTCTCCCTTTTAGCCTGAATACCAGTGTTGGTGTGGGGAATACCTTCTAGAGTCTGTTGTCACTAGAGCGGTGTTATCTTGATCCAAGTCTTTACACTGTGTTCTGGCCTTGGAGCCTTTCCTTTCTTCTAAAATATCTCTTATTGTGTATTAATTTTCAACTAGGAAATAGAAGGGCTCATCAAAGTGTTCAACAGGGAGGGCCCCATCACTGCAGAAATGGATCCCCGTTTCCATGATCCAGAAGGCAGAGCTGTTCCTCTGCAGTGGCTTCTTCTGGTTTTACTTTGCAACACTTCATGTTTGAGTTCTTTGTAAGAAAAGCAGCTGAATAAGATGTAAATTGTCAACATTGTAGGAACCCTAGTCCTGCTGTATTTCTTCACATTGAACTTTTTGCTGTAATACTGAGTATAACCTCTTTGAAAAGCTCCACAGGTGCTTTTAGGGATGCAATCCCATGTTACTGTCCAGCCTAGTAGCTCCTGTAATGTAACACCCATGTGGTCTAATCTTTAGTGGTAACAGCTGATGTCACCTGAGAGTCTTGTGGGTCTGCATGGGGGCTGCCCTGGGAGTTTTTAGGAGAACATTGAGAACTAAAGACTGTCTGTAATTGCTCATAGTTTTATTTAACAGATATTTATTTTGTACCAGCTACTGTTTCTACATACTTAAAAATACCAGTTCATTTAATTTTCATAACATTCCTGTGAGATAGGTACTATTATCCCCATTTTGTAGGTAGAGAAGCTAAGATGCAGCAATTAAATAGCTTGCAAAAGGTTGTATAGCACAGTTTAAACTGTGCTTTGAGATGAGTAGAATAGTGGTATCCTCTAAGTTCCATAATGGTTTTTCTTTCTATTTAAGGTTTTGAAGTACAGGAAGAAGGTTACCTGGCAAAAATCCTGATCCCAGAAGGCACGAGAGATGTCCCTCTAGGCACCCCACTCTGTATCATTGTAGAAAAAGAGGCAGATATTCCGGCATTTGCTGACTATCAGCCAACTGACATAACGGATTTAAAACCCCAAGTGCCACCACCCATCCCAGCCCTGGTAGGTGTGCTTCCAGAATTGAGAGGATGCATCTTCATCTCTAAATTAAGAGAGTAGATTGGGTGATGCTCTGCTTCCTTCCAGCTCTGAGATTCTGTGAGTAAGGAAGGAGGTTATTAGTTGACACTTGTCAGACCAGGAGGGTGTGTGGTAGGGCACCATTCACCTAATGGTCAATAATTCGATCCTTTCGACCATTTTCTTTCCTGCTCTCTTGAATCCTGGTAAGAAAAAAGCTGAGGTTCTTTTTCTGCGTTAGGTGTAGATATGCATATATTTGTTCCCCATTTTCTGTAATTTACTATATAATCTTTGTCCCTGTCAAACCTCTTGGTATTCACATATTATGGTAGGTCAAGTTTATATTTCTAATACATTGGAACTTGACGTAACATAGGTTGTTTTGCACAGAATTTAGTGTCACTATATTCGATACTCTATACGCTGTATATACCTAGAACATGAACTTGTATGAACTCACGTTTCAGTGACACTAAAATGAGGCTTCTGAAGATGCTAGGATCGTGAGTTTAGACTGGGTGCACATTTGCATCAGAGAAAACTTGGTTTCTGATTGCTGTACATGCATGAGGAGCTGGCAAGTCGTAGTGTTGGTTTATTTCTTAAGGTACTTTCAACATGGAACCTTCCAGCATAATGTATTGTTTTGAAATTAGATTAAGTGAAAACAAAAACAATTTTGATGATGTAAGAGAATGAAAACAAAGAAGATTAAAGTGAAGAAAGGCTGTAAAGATGTCTTACACTGTCAGCAGTGCTAAACCCCATGCCTCTTTGTGTTTCCACTGAGTAAGATACGCTGAGCCCGTTTTATCTTTGGCATAACGTCTTGTGATCGCTGTTCATATTTCCGTGTCACATTGTCTCAGCAGGAAAAGTGTGCATCCTGATCTTTGGAAAGTGATGATAGTTATTTAATTAAAATAGCTTTGGTTTAATGTAAACTACCATAATATGTGACTACCAAGAGGTTTGATCTTTCAGACTAGTCTTTGCAGTGATGAAATAACAATTTGTGACTTTTTTTTCAAAAGGTGACCCCTGTTCCTGCAACTCCCCAGCCTGTAGCTCCTGCTCCTGCAGCTGCTCACCCAGCTGCTGCTGCCAGACCAAAGGGAAGGTTGTTTGTTAGCCCTCTTGCGAAGAGATTGGCAGCAGAGAAAGGGGTTGACCTTACACAAGTAAAAGGTGAGTCTGTCTCTGTGGAGTGGGGTTGTAAAGCTAATATTTAGTTTAGTTTCCTTCTGAAGACTAGCAAGTACAACTATCCATAGTCATCCTACCTGGCATAGCAAGCGGGGAGAAGGCTGAGGAAGGGAAATGTCTCTCTTGCTGTCGCCAAAGACTAGGGAAGTTTCCTAGTCTGTCTGGAAATTACCTCTAATTTAGGCAGCTTTTTTTATTCTCTGTGGAACTGCTTAATTGTTGGTGAAAGTATAATGTGCTTGTTCAGCAAAGTTTGGTTTTAGGACTTGATTATCTCCTAAGAAATCTCTATTATTCTAGGTTCTAATGTAGCAACACCAAAACGAAACGTGACTACAAACAACATATATTTGGGATGATTTAAAGTGACTTAGAATAGTGACATTCATATAAGATGGAACTAGCGCTTCTTGATGGCAAAGGAAAATGGCTTGCTTATATTTTTCTCCCCTGAGGGAAAGTCTGCCTTAGTGATGAGAGCGTGGGGTCTCGAATCAGACCATCTAGGGTTTAATCCTGGCTTTATCATTTTCTGTGTAATATGCCTTTAAATGAATTACTTAAATTTTTTGTGTCTTTAGATAAATTACTTAAACCATCTGTCTTTCCATCTGTAAAACTGAGATAATAGTGTACAATAAAACAGGCAAAATGCTTAGAACAGTGTCTAGAATATATTAAGTACTCAATTTAGTTTTGTTCATATTGTTGTTATTATTAGCCTAGCATTTAAATAAATGTTTTTTGATCTAAAACTTAATGTAAAGTAATTAAGATACTTACTTCGAAAAGGGAGGAAATTATCCTTCTTGGAACCCGATTTGATGGCTGGTAGTAAGTGCTAATTTTAACTACCACACTTAATTTGCACAACACTTTTTGATGTATGAATTATCATTCCCTATTTTCTGGATGAGAAAATAGACTCCTAAGGGATCTCCCTTCCTGTTTAGGAGTAAAGTTGCAATTTGAACCTCGATTTATTTCTAAAGCCTGTGCTCTTCCTACTATGCCATGGTGCCTTCTATTTTAGTGTTCTGCCATCCTTGATTATTCAGGTTATTTACCCAGTCATCCAGCTGTGGGCCCTCAGTGCCAGTTGTCCTCTGTCTGCAATCTGTTGTTCTGTGGTTAGAAGGCAAGCTAATCCCCAAAGATGTAAGAACAGAATGTTGTAAGTTTTGGGGCCCTAAGGGTTCTTGTGATGATGGAAGACCCTTTTAACATCTTAACCCTATTTCACTAGTATATTGCCATTCTTCATGTATATGTGAAGCAGAGACAGCAATGCAGAATGCAGGGCAGCTGGAATAAATTTTAAGGGGAAGAAGGACTGGGTTAATAACTAATTAAATCCTGAAGAATTCAGACAAGTAAAGGGGAACCATTTATCAGATATTTAGCAACACTGGCTACCTTACTAAAGATGTAAGTGGGAAAATCTCTATTTTTATCATTCATTTAGAGTTAAGTGATACGTTTGTTATTATTTAAACAATACTCATCGAGTATTTATGCATCCAACACGTGTTTGTAAGACAGACAGGCTTCCAGTATCAGATGCTGGTATTACCAACAATAAACTAAATGAACAGACAGGGAGCACATGGCCCCAGAGTATGGGCCCTGGGTGACCTGCTTGGTTTCCAGCCCAGCTCTGCTTTTAGGAAGGCAATTGGGGAAGATCTTTTGGATGAGGGGACATTTGATCTGCCCTAAAATAAGAGGAGTCAGCTGTGAGCCAACCATGTGAAAACTGGGGGAAAAGCATTTTGGACAGAGACCAGGGGACACAGGCTGAAGGGGGAAAGAGCTAGGCATGTTTGAGGAACATAAAGAAGGCCAGTGTTACTGGAGCATCGTGAGCAATGGGTCTGCTAGTGGGAGGCGAGGTTGGAAATGAGCTTACAAGACTCTACAGGTCCTGGTAGAATTTGGATTTTATTAAAGTACAGTAGCAAGCCATTGGAAGATTGAAAGAATTGCCAAATTATATTTAAAAAAATGATTTGGTTACTCTGTGCAAATGTGTGTTAAAGCCAAGACACCTGCTATGATGCTGTTGCTGAGCTGGTGATGGTGGCTTAGATGGGGTGGGGAGAGTGGGAATTGGAAGAAACAGCTTTGAGATACATTTGCATAGAATCAGCCAGACTTGGTCAAGGATTGGATGTGGGGACTTGACAGCAGTTGTTTTAGAAGGGTGGTGCAGTGGGAGCCAGTCTGGGTAGGTTGGATGTGAACAGTGCAGGAAGGCATAGAGATAGAGGTGCAGCTTTAGGAGGATATGGGCTCGAGAGAGCATTTGAAAAGGCTATAGTAGAAGGGGGTCTGAGTGCAGTCTCAGCTGTGGCACTGCTGGCTACATGACCAGATGATATTTTAGGGATGGAAGGTGTCCTCTGCGTGATGGGATATTTAGCAGCATCCTTGGTTTCTATCCACTACGTGGTAGTAGCATTCCCCACTTGTGAGAACCAAAAATATCTTCAGACATTACCAGATGTTCCTGGGGAACACCGTTATCCTGGCTGAGACCCAGTGGTCGGATGGGAAGAGATAAGTTGATGATGCAGAACAGGAGACAGGACAGGAAAATCTGGCAAGGAATGAAGTATCTGAGAACGTAAGAAGGGATGGGATTGGCCTTGGGTAGGAATTAGGGACGTTTTGTCTGTTTTTACAGGGGAGAAGAAAATACGAGATGGGTTTTTGGGTTTGCTGGTAGAACATGAGGAAAGTCCCTCTCTGGTCATTCCAGAGAGTATGAAGTGAGTCAACCAGCTGGAGAATGAGTGTGTGAGGCTGGAGAAATGGTGCGGTGGTGTTCCCAGAGACTGAGAAAACGAATTCAAGGGGAACATGGTTTAGTTTCTGGGTAGGTTTGTGTGTCTGGTTCGGTTGTGTGGCTCTGAGTTTGTGGTGCAGTCAGCAAGCCAGATGTGTGTCCCTTCCCCAACAATGCTGAGCTGCCCTGTGCTGCCATTGAGAAGCAAACATCATAGAGTGATGATGACAGTAATGCACAGAGTGTAAGCTGGGTAGGGAGGAAGTGAAGGTAGGAGATAATGGATGAGAGCAGAGGGGCAGCAGAGTGAGGTCCCAATGAAGAAACTGTGCAGTAGGGGGAGGGAATGATGCAGGTGAGCTGGGAGGATCAGTGATTCTGACACCAAAGGTATTTTTTCCACATCAGCAATCAGTTCTCTGACATCAACTAGATATCCAGCACCTCAGTCCTCTTAAGACACTAGCTATCCAGAGTTAACATCAGACTCCACCTGTTCAAGAGCCTAGTCCCAGAAGCCGCCCTGACTTTAGGTGACGGTTCCAGGTCCTAGGGACCACCTGCACTGAGCCACTGGCTGTAAACCAGGAGCTCCTGAGACTCCCTCCTCAGTTTGTTCGTTCACCAGCACATTCCAGGGAACCTAGAAAAGCACTTGACTTACTGTGATGGGCTTCCAGCTAAGGAATAGCCAAACAGAAGAGCTGCATAGGACCAGGTGGGCTGTTGTGGGGAGGTGGGTGTGTGCTGCCGTACCCACTGTGGATAGCACATTGATGTGTTCACCAGCCCAGAAGCTCTTCAGAACCCGTGGTCCAAGAGTTGTCACTTTTATGGCAGTGCCAGGAGCTAATGACATCATTGGTGCTGGTTGTCCCTCCCTGGACAGACAGATTACTTAGCACCTTTGACCAAAATGTAATCATCTGGGGAGAAACTGTTTCAGAGCTGTAGCCCGGATGTGCCAAGTTTGATTTGTGTCCAGGCTCCGATGTTAGGTTTTCTGTTTCTCTGATGTAAAGCACTATCCCATTGCCACCCCGTTTCATCCTCACAACATTCCTGGGCTGAAGCTGGTGTTTTAATCTCTGTCCCACTGATGAGAATGGAGACCAGGTCAAATTAAGTGACTGTAATCGTCTGTCTAGTTGATGTCTGACAATAGCCCTACAATTTTTGCTCCTGGTTGAATGTTCTCCCCTGCTTTATCGTGGCCTCTTGTGCCTTCTTAGGGAGATAGGCAAAAGGATTTAAACCCCTCAGTCAGGAAACTCCTGTGGGTGGCTGAAGGCAAAAGGCAAAAGGCTCTGCAATGTCTGCATCAGTCTTTGGTGGTAAGGGGGGGTGTGACTTCCATCTCGTTTGGAGGGGAGTCTAATAGGAGTACTGCTACCTCTGTTCTAGAGCTCCTGGTGAGGATAAAGAGCCCTAGCCAACTCATTTTTCACAATGAAGGAAAAGAGTGGGGGCAAACATCACAGAATGAGAACCCTTTGAAAAGTCTGCCCTGGGGGAAGCTGAGTCAGTTGACCAAATATTTTCTAGAAGTGGGGCCAGTGTAAAAGGTACTTTAACAGTTGAATTCTGGGTCTGAAGTTAAACCCAGGAGGCTGTGAATGGGAGAAGGAAGGCTATTGAATGAAAACAAAATTAAGCCTTTTGAATGAACTTTGAGGGTGTTTCCTCACTGTGACGCTGCACCTGTTTCCTTCGTAGTCTGTCACAGGCCCGTTGAGAGCCTCGGCTACAGTGGGGATCCCTTAAAGGAGGAAAGATTCTAAAGATGAGATGATTGTGACTGAGTATCATGCTGTTTGGGGTGAAATTGACTTACCTGGTTTGTCCAAACAGTTACTGTACCTGTTGACTCTATACAAAGGGAATTTTATATGATCCCAAATGAGATTTATTTCAGGGCTCGGAAAGGATTTCTGGAGCTAACCAGAAGGCAGTAGCTAGATTTCCCTTTAGTAGTATAAATTATACTCAGTATTATTCCACTATTTCCCAATTTAAAAGTAAAGGAGATGAAGAAACTAGGTGTACCTTACTTATATAAAACTCTAAAGGAGAGAAACTTTAAAGAGTATTTGCTCTAGTTAAGAAAAGAGCCACTACTGTAGACAAGCAAGAGAACTCGGGGAGTTAGCAGTGACAAAAGCTGGTATTTTCAGGGAGAACTTTTTGGGGCAGGGTTAAGGTAGGGGGCCCTTCAGAGGGTTTTTGGTAGAGAGCCTTAGAACTTGAGGAATCAGTGGTATATGATATTTATGTGTTTCTTCCAGGGACAGGACCAGAAGGCAGAATCATTAAGAAGGACATAGACTCTTTTGTGCCTTCTAAAGCTGCTCCTGTGAGTTTCATTCGGTGTTCTTGTTTTTGTTTTGCGGTTTGTCCCTGAGAAGTGTCTTGTCCAGCCTGTTAGATCCTTTGGTACATTACTTATGAATGAAGTAGCTTGACCAGAACTGTGTTTTCTTTTGTCTAATTTCACTGGGTAGCAGTCTATAGATAGAAGTGTGCTGTCATTCATATACAGAAGCAAAGATGATATGCTCCATTAATGTGAATTCCAAATTATTGTGTGTTTTCCTGAGTATTGATACTATATTTTCCTAATGTATCCTCTCTTCTTATTCAGGCCCTATTTTTAAAAGCATGTTTACCAGTTGGGTTGACTAGGGTTTGAGTGTTAACTAGGGTTAACACAGAGATTAAATCATCTTCTGTTTGATTGGTTAAGGTGCTAAGATAATTAGCTGAAAGAAAAATGATTTAGTTATTTAGATGTTTGCTTTAAAATGAAAAATTTGTCATTGTTTTTTCTTAGTGCTATTCAAGAAAATGAACTATCTTATTTATATTTATCTCTTAATCCTTTAAGTTTAATAATGCTTTGATTGCTTTTCTTGAAGACAGTTTTGCAAAAACAAAATTATTTTGACATAAAATTATTGTATATTCTCTGGCTTGAAGAATAATGACACTTAAAACATGATTGCAGAATGCTAAGTATAGGAATTAAAAACAAACTCTTAAACAAGTACAATCCAAATCTAAGTCTTTTTTGCATCTCTGGGATAGAAAATGCTGTTTTTCTATAAGCCTTTTAATTTTTACTTTGCCATTGGTCAAAGAGTCACTGGCATTTGTCCCCGGTTGTTTTTGCCACAGTTACTAAGAGCTTTTTCACCCCGCATAGGCTCCAGCAGTTGCCGCGCCTTCCCCAGGCCCAGGAGTGGCACCCGTTCCTACAGGTGTCTTCACAGATACCCCAGTCAGCAACATCCGTCGAGTAAGAGTATTTTCGTAAATCTGGAGCCAGAGCTGCTCCAGGCACCTTTACTTGGTTGTTTAACTGCCTCTGTACTTTGAAACACTAACAGACTTTTAGTTGGGGATCTTTGATGATTAAGATACCTGGTTTGGCCGGTTGAATACTTGGGATAAGCAGACACCATGTCCTGACTAAACACTATTAGAAAGGGCCGCGTTCTGGTTGGTCCTTGGTCTTCCAGTTCTAACTGTGCTTGGATAAGTGTCACCAGGGAGTGGGGGAGGGACAGCAGAGCTCTCAATTAGGTGAGGTCTTAACTTAAGATAATTGACTTTTGGATCTCTTTGATTTCAGGTTATTGCACAGCGGTTAATGCAATCTAAGCAAACCATACCTCATTATTACCTTTCTATTGATGTAAATATGGGAGAAGTTTTGTTGGTACGGAAAGAACTCAATAAGGTAAAAGGTCTGGAAATTCCAACTCTAAATTCTAAAAATGTTTTTCCCCATTAAACATTTACATTTTGCCCATGTTTTTTGTTATAATACCAGTTGGTGATGGAAAATTGGTGTTATCTTAATTTTAACTTGCCAAGAATGTTCTGGAGAATTTTCATTTTCTAACCCTTGATTAAAGCTTATCATTTAAAGTTGACTTTGCTGTGGATCCATTTTAGCCTAGCAGCGTCACTACGATTCTGTGCGACTACTTGAGTCTCTTACGGTAGGTAAGCACCTGTGTTTACTTTTATTTACAAGCCCCCACTTAGTGTTCAGTATAAGACACCTTTGGGAACACAGCATAAGGGGTAGTCTTCCTCCTTCATGAGCATGATCAAAATGAGATAGTGAGGAAATGATGCATGCGAAACAGAGGAGGCAACTTATTAAAATAAAAATATTCATTCTGGATCAGTATCTTTATGGTAATGCCCTTGTCTGCTAAGTCACATTGTATAGGTTAAATGTTGCAAGAGTTGAGAGGAGGGGGAGATAAGTGAAAGTAGTTGGGGAATTCATGGTGGTGTAGAAGGACTTGTTTGAGCCATGGAGAACAGGAAAGGTTTGGATTGGAGGGAACTTGAAGAAAGTCCATTGTAATGATAGAATATAAAGGTAAAGTGCATCAAAAGGAAATAAGTATAGTGTATGTATGAAGTAGATTATCTTTTCTAGAGTGTATGTACAGTTGCTGGTTTAGAGAAGACCTTAATGTATAAGCAGAAGAATTTGGATTTGATAAGTTAAATAAGAAACCAGTAAAAGACATAATGGTAACAGTAGTTTAACAAAGGTCAGTCTGATAAATATATACTGGCAAAGCTTAGAACAGCAGCATGAAATGATGGTGATGAGGGTCTGGACTAGGGTGGCGTTAAGAACGGAATAGGAAGGAGGGATGTGAAAGATGCTCCAGGCACCTCGGAGGGGCACACAGGCCCCTGCACTCCATCCCCGACCTCCTCCCTCCTGTTTCCCATCGCTTCCTCTGCTGCACGCACACAGTCGCTGCCTAGCTAGTCCTGCACACTCCACTGTGTGCTCCTGCTGAGGGCCTTTGGCACTTGCCACCCCCTCTGTGTGGAACACTCTTCTAGTATCCACCTGGCTTCCTCCTTCACCTCCTTAAGGATTTGACTTAGTATTGCCTTCTCTGGTCTTCTCTGGTCACTTTATTCTAAAATTAAGGGAAGAGGAGTTGGGTGACTAGTGAATTCTCCTTTAGTTTTTTCCTTCCTTTATTTTTCTCCTTAGCACTTAACACTATCTACCAAACTACATACTTCACTTATTTATTATCTACCCACCCCTTTTAGAACCCTGTGCTCCCTAGAGTAGAATTTTTACCCATCCTTTTCAGAGCTTTATATCCAGGGCTTTAGAGCCATATGCCCAGCACAGAGCAGACTCAAATACTAGAAGCATGAGTGAGTAAAGCAATGAAGCATCAGCAGAGATCTGTGCCTGCTACAGGGGTTAAAGATGATGGCATACTTTTATTGTCAAAATGTCAAACTATTTTGAATTAATTTATTTGGAAATTAGGCATAAAAAATATATATCCAGTAGATTATTTTGTTCAGTTCTTTTAAACCGTTTAATTTAGATGTAATTTGCATAACATACCATTCACTCATTTAAAGTTTACAGTTAGTATATTCAGTTGTATGAGCATCACACAGTAGATTGTAATTTTTTTTTAAATAATTAATTTTGGTATCATTAATCTACAATTACATGTGCAATATTATGGTTATTAAACTACCCCCTTCATCAGGTTCCCCCCACCAACCCCATTACACTCACTGTCCATCAGCGTAGTGAGATGCTATAGAATCACTACTTCTCTTCTCTGAGTTGTACAGCCCTCCCCATGCCCCCCCCAACATTACATCTGCTAATCGTAATGCCCCTTTTTCCCTCTTATCCCTCCCTTCCCACCCATCTTCCCCAGTCCCTCTCCCTTTGGTAACTATTAGTGTGTTCTTCGGTTCTGTGAGTCTGCTCCTGTTTTGTTCCTTCAGTTTTTTTCTTTGTTCTTATACTCCACATTTGAGTGAAATCATTTGATACTTGTCTTTTTCGGCTTGGCTTATTTCACTGAGCATAATACCCTCTAGCTCCATCCATGTTGTTGCAAATGGTAGGATTTATTTTCTTCTTTTGGCTGAATAATACTCCATTGTGTATATGTACCACCTCTTCTTTATCCATTCATCTACTGATGGACACTAGGCTACTTCCATTTCTTGGCTATTGTAAATAGTGCTGCGATAAACATAGGGGTGCATCTGTCTTATTCAAACTGGGCTGCTGCATTCTTAGGGTAAATTCCTAGGACTGGATTCCTAGGTCAAATAGTATTTCTACTTTTAGTTTTTTGAGGAACCTCCATACTGCTTTCCACAATGGTTGAACTAATTTGCATTCCCACCAGCAGTGTAGGAGGATTCCCTTTTCTCCACATCCTTGCCAACATTTGTTGTTGTTTGTGTTTTGGATGTTGGCCATCCTCACTGGTGTGAGGTGATATCTCATTGTGGTTTTAATCTGCATTTCTCTGATGATTAACGATGTGGAGCATCTTTTCATGTGCCTGTTGGCCATCTGAATTTCTTCTTTAGAGAAGTGTCTATTTGTGTCCTCTGCCCATTTCTTAATTAGCTTATTTGCTTTTTGTTTGTTGAGGTATGTGAGTTCTTTATATATTTTGGATGTCAACCCCTTATCAGATATGTCATTTATGAATATATTCTCCCATACTGTAGGATGTCTTTTTGTTCTATTGATGGTGTCCTTTGCTGTACAGAAGCTTTTCAGGTTGATATAGTCCCACTTGTTCATTTTTGCTTTTGTTTCCCTTGCCCGGGGAGATATGTTCGTGAAGAAGTCGCTCATGTTTAAGTCCAAGAGATTTTTGCCTATGTTTTTTTCTAAGAGTTTTATGGTTTCATGATTTACATTCAGGTCTTTGATCCACCTTGAGTTTACCTTTGTGTATGGGGCTAGACAGTAGTCCAGTTTCATTCTCTTACATGTAGCTGTCCAGTTTTTCCAACACCAGCTGCTGAAGAGGCCGTCATCTCCCCACTGTATATCTAAGGCTCCTTTATCAAATATTAATTGACTGTAGGTGTTTGGGTTAATGTTTGGATTTTCTATTCTGTTCCACTGGTCTGTGGGTCTGTTTTTGTGCCAATACCAAATTGTCTTGATTACTGTGGCTTTGTAGTAGAGCTTGAAGTCAGGGAGCGTAATTCCCCCTGTTTGATTCCTCCTTCTCAGGATTGCTTTAGCTATTTGGGGTCTTTTGTGGTTCCATATGAATTTTAGAATTATTTGTTCCAGTTCATTGAAGAAAGCTGTTGGTAGTTTGATACGGATTGCGTTGAATCTGTAGATTGCTTTAGGTAGTATAGTCATTTTGACAATATTTATTCTTCCTAGCCAAGAGCATGGGATGCATTTCCATTTGTTAGTGCCCTCTTTAATTTCTCTTAGGAGTGTCTTGTACTTTTCAGAGTATAAGTCTTTCACTTCCTTCGTTAGGTTTATTCCTAGGTATTTTATTCTTTTTGATGCAATTGTGAATGGAATTGTTTTTCTGATTTCTCTTTCTGTTAGTTCATCGTTAGTGTATAGGAAAGCAAGAGATTTCTGTGTGTTAATTTTGTATCCTGCCACTTTGCTGAACTCAGATATCAGTTCTAGCAGTTTTGGAGTGGAGTCTTTAGGGTTTTTTATGTACAGTATCATGTCATCTGCAAATAGTGACAATTTGAGTTCTTCTTTACCAATCGGGATCCCTTGTATGGTCTGATTGCCATGGCTAGGACCTCCAGTACTATGTTGAATAACAGTGGAGAGAGTGGGCACCCCTGTCTTGTTCCCGATCTTAGATGAAAAGCTTTCAGCTTCTCGCTGTTAAGTATGATGTTAGCTGTGGGTTTGTCATATATGGATGGCCTTTATAATGTTGAGGTACTTGCCGTCTATACCCATTTTGTTGAGAATTTTAATCATGAATAGATGCTGAATTTTGTCAAATGCTTTTTCAGCATCTATGGAGATGATCATGTGGTTTTTGTTCTTCTTTTTGTTAATGTGGTGGATGATGTTGATGGATTTTCGAACATTGTACCATCCTTGCATCCCTGGGTTGAATCCCACTTGATCATGGTGTATGATCCTCTTGATGTATTTTTGAATTCAGTTTGCTAATATTTTGTTGAGTATTTTTGCATCTATGTTCATTAGGGGTATTGGTCTGTAATTTTCTTTTTTGGTGATGTCTTTGCCCGGTTTTGGTATTAGAGTGATGCTGGCTTCATAGAATGAGTTTGGAAGTATTCCCTCCTCTTCTAGTTTTTGAAAAACTTTAAGGAGAATGGGTGTTATTTCTTCTCTATATGTCTGATAGAATTCAGAGGTGAATCTATCTGGTCCGGGGGTTTTGTTCTTGGGTAATTTTTTGATTATTGATTCAGTTTCGTTGCTGGTGATTGGTCTGTTTAGTTTTTCTGTTTCTTGCTTGGTCAGTCTTGGAAGGCTATATTTTTCTAAGAAAGTGTTCATTTCTTATAGGTTTTCCAGCTTGTTAGCATATAGATTCTCATAATATTCTCTTATAATTCTTTGTATTTCTGTGGGGTCCGTCGTCATTTTTCCTTTCTCATTTCTGATTCTGTTTATGTGTGTAGATTCTCTTTTTCTCTTAATGAGTCTGGCTAGGGGTTTATCTATTTTGTTTATTTTTTCAAAGAACCAGCTCTTGGTTTTATTGATTTTTTTCTATTGTTTTATTCTTCTCAATTTATTTATTTCTTCTCTGATCTTTATTATGTCCCTCCTTCTGGTGACTTTGGGCCTCATTTGTTCTTTTTTTTCCAATTTCAGTAATTGTGTCTTTAGACTGTTTATTTGGGAATGTTCTTCCTTCTTTAAATAGGCCTGGATTGCAATATACTTTCCTCTTAGAACTGCCTTTGCTGCGTCCCACAGAAGTTGTGGCTTTGTGTTGTTGTTGTCATTAGTCTCCATATATTCTTTGATTTCTGTTTTGATTTGGTCGTTAACCCATTGATTAATTAGGAGAATGTTGTTAAGTCTCCATGTATTTGTGAGCCTTTTTGATTTCTTTCTAAAATTTATTTCTAGTTTTATACCTTTGTGATCTGAGAAGTTGGTTGGTAGGATTTCAGTATTTTTGAATTTACTGAGGTTCTTTTTGTGGCCTAGTATGTGGTCTATTCTGGAAAATGTTCCATGTGCACTTGAGAAGAATGTATATCCTGCTGCTTTTGGATGCAGAGTTCTGTAGATATCTGTTAGGTCCATCTGTTCTAGTGTGTTGTTCAGTGCCTCTGTGTCTTTACTTATCCTCTGCCTGGTTGATCTATCCTTTGGAGTGAGTGGTGTGTTAAAGTCTCCTAAAATGAATGCATTGCTTTCTATTTCCTCCTTTAATTCTGTTAGTATTTGTTTCACATATTTTGGTTCTCCTGTGTTGGGTGCATATATATTTATAATGGTTATATCTTCTTGTTGGACTGACCCCTTTATCATTATGTAATGTCCTTCTTTATCTCTTGCTACTTTCTTCATTTTGAAGTCTATTTTGTCTGACACAAGTACTGCAACACCAGCTTTTTTCTCTTTGTTGTTTGCATGAAATATCTTTTTTCCATCCCTTCACTTTTAGTCTGTATATATCTTTGGGTTTTAGGTGAGTCTCTTGTAAGCAGCATATAGGTGGGTCTTGCTTTTTTATCCACTCTGTTACTCTGTGTCTTTTGATTGGTGTATTCAGTCCATTTACATTTAGGGTGATTATTGATAGATATGTACTTATTGCCATTGCTGGCTTTAGATGCGTGGTTACCAAAGGTTCAAGGGTTGCTTCTTTACTATCTAACAATCGAACTCAACTTTCTTGTTAAGTTATTGTAAACACTGTCTGATGTTTCTTTATTTCTCTCCCTTCTTATTCTTCCTCCTCCATTCTTTATATACTAGGTGTTTTCTTCTTTGCCTTTAGTTGGTATTTGGATGGTCTGCTTTCTTTGCTATGATTTTATTTTCTCTGGTGACATCTTTTTAGCCTTGAAGGTGCTTCCCTCTAGAGCAGTCCGTTTAAGATATCCTGTAGTGGTGGTTTATGAGAGGCAAATTCTCTCAACTTTCGCTTGTCTGGAAATTGTTTAATCCCTCCGTCATATTTAAATGATAATCATGCTGGATACAATATTGTTGGTTCGAGGCCCTTCTGTTTTATTACGTTAAATATATCATGCCATTCTCTTCTGGCCTGTAAGGTTTCTGTTGAGAAGTCTGATGATAGTCTGATGGGTTTTTCTTTGTAGGTGATCTTTTTTCTCTCTCTAGCTGCCTTTCATACTCTGTCTTTATCTTCGATCTTTGCCATTTTAATTATTATGTGTCTTGGTGTTGTCTTCCTTGGGTCCCTTGTATTGGGAGATCTGTGGGCTTCCATGGACTGCGAAACTATTTCCTTTCCCAGCATGGGAAAGTTTTCAGCAATTATTTCTTCAAAGACACTTTCTATCCCTTTTTCTCTCTCTTCTTCCTGTGGTACTCCTATAATGTGAATATTGTTCCGTTTGGATTGGTCACACAGTTCTCTTAATATTCTTTCATTCCTAGAGATCCTTTTATCTCTCTCTGCCTCAGCTTCTCTGTTTTCCTGTTCTCTGATTTCTTTTCCATTAACAAGTCTCTTGCATCTCATCCAGTCTGCTGTTAAGCCCATCGATGGCTTGTCTGATTTCTGCATTGTCTTTCCTCACTTCCCTCACTTCCTCCCTCAGCTCTTGCACATTTCTCTGTAGATCCATCAGCATGGTTATGACTTTTATTCTGAATTTTTTTCAGGAAGATTGCATTTCCATCCTTTCAGGCTCCCTCTCTGGGGTTGTCTGGTTGATCTTAGTCTGGACCATATTCCTCTGTCTTTTCATGGCTATAGAAGTGGTCGCTGGTAGTTGCCACGTATGTCAGCTGGGGTCTTTAAGACTTTAAAAAGAAAAAATAAAGAAAAAAAAGAAAAGAAAAGAAAAAAGGAAAAACAAAACAAAACAAAAAAGACAAAAAAAAACCCCACCAGGAGTAGATTCTGTGGGGATGCTGTAGGTGGCGTTGTTGCTCCAGTATTCCGCAGCCGTGGCCGCACCGCTCCGTAGAGCCCTTTATAGCTCTGGCCGGGGTAGGAATGAGTGGGAGGCTGTTCATCTCTGTGGGAAGTCTAAGTGCGGCCACCCTTTCCAAGTCACCAGCTAAGGGGTCTGAAACTCCCCAGGACTCCCAGCCTGCTGGGCTGAGTGTGCCGGGGCGATCCAGCTCCTCCACTGGGCTCCTGTCTCTTCATGTCCACTGAAAAAAGCACGCACTGTTCTTTTTCTTTTTTTCTTTCTTTCCTTCCCGGGAGCCGGCTGCAAGCACCCTGGCGTGTTCCCCGCTCAGATCCTGCCCTCTGTCTCTCCAGTCTCCACAACACCGTGCGATGTGTGTCAGCGCTCCCCGGGCAGATCACCGGGGCTGGTTATTTCATGGGCCTGTACTTACACTCTTTCCCGGCTCTGAATCCTCTCCTCTCACCGCTGCACTGGGGTGGGGGAGTGCTCAGATCCCGCCGGTTCGCAGCTCCGTATCTTACCCGCCTCGCGGGGTGCTGTGTCCTCTCGGGTGTAGCTGCACGCTGTGCGCTTTCATGTGTATTCTGGTCTCTCTTTTAGGAATAGTTGTATTTGCAGTATTTTCATAGATAAATATAGTGTTGGAAGGAGATTTCTGCCGCCCTGCTCACGCCGCCATCTTCCCGGAAGTTGTAATTTTTTTACTGAAGTATAGTTGGTGCACAATATTATACTGGTTTCAGGTGTACAACGTCATGACCTGACAATTACATACATTGCTAAATGCTCACCAAGTGTAGTTACCATTTCTCATCCTACAAAGATGTTACAACATTGACTATACTCACTGTGCTGTGCTTTATCCTCATGATTAATTTATTCTGTAATCAGCAGCCAGCACCTCTTTGTCCCCTTTACCACCCCCACCCCACGGCACCCCCACCGTCAGAGCACCAGTCTGTGGCTGTGAGTGTTGATGTTTTATTCATTTGTTTTTTTAGATTCCACATATAAGTGAAATCATACGGTATCTGTCTTTCTCTTCCTGGCTTATTAGTATCCTCTAGGTCTATCCATTTTGTCATAAATGGCAGGATTTCATTCTTTCTCATGGCTTAAGTAATATTCTGTTGTTTTATCCATTCACCTGTTGATGGACACTTAGGTTGCTTCCACATCTTGGCTGTTGTAAATAATGCAATAAACGTAGGGGTGCATATATCTTTTTGCATTGGTGATTTTTTTTCTTCGGGTAAATACCCAGAAGTGGAACTAGTGGGTTACATGGTAGTCTATTTTCAGTTTCTTGAGAAACCTCCATACTCTTTTCTCTAGTAGCTGTTTTCAATTTGCAATCCCACCAGCAATGTATAAGGTTTCGCTTTTGGCCTCATCTTCTCCAAGACTTGTTATTTCTTGTCTTTTGGATAGTGGGCATTCTGACAGGTATGAGGTGATAATCACATTGTAGTTTGATTTGCATGTCCCTTATGATTAGCAATATGGAGCATCTTTTCATGTCTGTTGGCTATCTGTATGTCTTTGAAAAAATGTCTATTCAGGTTTCCATCCATTTTAAAATCAGATTATTACTGTTTTTTGATGTTGAGTTGTATGAGTTATTTATATATTTTGGATATTAGCGCCTTATCAGATATATCATTTACAAAAATCCTATTTTGTTGATGGTTTCCTGTGCTATGCAGAAAATTTTTAGTTTGATGTAGTCCCACTTGTTTATTTTTGCTTTTGTTTCCCTGGTCTGGGAAGACATATCCACAAAAAGTTACTCATGCTGATATTTGAGCATTTACTACCTATGTTCTCTTCTAGGAGTTTTATGATTTCAGGTCTTTGATTAGGTCTTTAATCCATTCTGAATTTATTTTTGTATAAGACAGTGATCCAATTTCAAAGACAGCTGTCATATAGCCAACACCATTTATTGAAGAGTGCAGTACATCTTAATATATCTTATGGTACATTCTTGCCTCCTGTCATATATTAATTGACCATATAAGTATGGGTTTATTTCTAGGCTTTCTATTCTGTTGACCTGTGATGTGTCTGTTTCTGTGCTAGCAGCATACTGTTTTGGTTACTGTAGCTTTGTAGGATAGTTTAAAAGCAGGGAATGTGATATAGCATTTTTCATCTTTCTTAAGATTGCTTTAGCTATTCAGTGTTTTTTTGTAGTTCCATACAAATTTTAGGATAATTTGCTCTAGTTCTGTGGAAAATGTCATTGGTATTTTGATAAGGATTGCAGCCACAATAAATTTTAGAACATTTTCATCACCCTAAAGTGAAACCAGGCACCCCTTTGCAATGACCCCTACCCCAATCTTCCCATCCTCCCCATCCCTAGACAGCCACTAACCTGCTTTCTGACTTAGACATTTGCCTATTTTGTATATTTTCTATAGGGGTAGTGATTTCATTCAATCTTTGGATCAAATTGGGGAGTACTGGCACCTTAACAGTATTAAGTGTTGCCATCTCCACAAACCTGGGATGTCTTGCCATTTCTTTATTTCTTTACATTCTTTCAACAATTTTTACAACTTTTAGAGTGTAAGTTTTTGCACTTCATTTGTTAAATTTATTCGTTGGTATTTTATTCTTTTTGATACTACAGATTGTTCATTGTTCTTGTACAGTTAATTTTGTGTCCTGCAACTTAATTTTTTTAGTGTGTTCCTTATGATTTTCTCTATACAAAATCATGTCATCTGCAAATTAGGATAGTCTTGCTTTTTTCTTTCTAATCTGGCTGCCTTTTATTTCCATTTCTTGCCTGACTTCTCTGTCTAGCATGTCCAGGACAGTGTTGAAGTGGCCAGAGTGGGCATCCTTTCCTATTCTTCATCTTAGGGGGAAATAAGTCTTTCACCACTGAGGTATGATCACTGTGGAGTTTTCAGAGATCTATTCTATCCTCAGGTTAAGGTTATTTGTTTGTTAAGTGTTCTTCTCATAAAGGGATGTTAAATTTTATCAAATGCTTTTTCTTTGTCTGTCGAGATGGCCACGCAGTTTTGGCTTATATTCTTTTAGGACATTATTACATTAATTGAGTTTTGGTTAACAACCACCTTGCATTCCTAGTACAAATCCCTTCTGGTCGTGGTGAATAATTCTTTTCATATATTGCTGGGTTTGGTTTGCTAGAATTTTTTTTTTTTTGAGGATTTTTGCATCTATAAGAGTCACCACCCTATAGTTTTTTTGGGGTTTTTCTCTTTTATTGTGATATCTTGGTCTTGTTTTGGTATTAGGCTAATAATGGCCTTAGAATAGAATGAGTGGGATGTATTCCCACCTCTTCAGTATTTTTGGAAGAGTTTATGAAGAACTGATACTCTTTAAGTATTTGGTAGAATTCACAAGTGAAGCCATCTGGGTATAGACTTTACTATGTGGGTAGTGTTTTAAGTTGCTGATTTAATGTCTTTACTAGTTTCAGATCTGTTCATAGGTTCTGTTTATTTTTTATTCAGTTTTGTTAGTTTGTGTCTTTCTAGGTTATTGATTTGTTGGCATGAGGTCCTTCATGGCATTATGCAAAGTCCCTTTTATTTCTGTGAGGTGGATAGTAATGTCCACCACCACATTTCTGATGTTAGGAATTTGAATCTTCCTTTTCTTTGTCAGTTTGGCTAAATAATCGTCATTTTGTTGATTTTTTTCAAAGAACCAACTTTTGGTTTGTTGAGATAACTGAAAATGAAGATAGAACATACCATAACTTACAGGATATAGTTAAAGCAGAGCTTAGAAGGAAACTTACAGCTGTGAAGCCTATATTTAAAAAGATGGGAGAACCAACTTTGGGTTTCATTCCATCCTTTGTACCTCAGGACATTTGTATTACTCCCCAACCCAAGTTTATATATTACAGTCTTTGGGAAGAGAATTTAAGAAACTACAATTGTTTCTTGTCTTTGCAGATGTTAGAAGGGAGAGGCAAAATTTCTGTCAATGACTTCATCATAAAAGCATCAGCTTTGGCATGTTTAAAAGTTCCTGAAGCAAATTCTTCTTGGCTGGACACAGTTATAAGACAGTAAGTGTAACACTGCCAGGGAGGGTTATACCCATCAGCAGTTCTCTTGTTACTTGACAAGTAAGTGGGAGTACACAGCATAAGGAGAAAAGGAATTTTCCGTAGCAAAACGGTTTTATAACAACATACAACCATTTATGATCCGAAGACTGCTGCTGCTTTGTGTGAGTTTAGGAAAGGATATGAGTGTGCAGATAATGTATAATTAAGTTAATAACAACCTTCACAAAGCACTGTTGAAATGGCTTTTTGTTCACCATTAGTGCTGATGAACTTTGGGGAAGAGTTGAAAACAAAACCCCAAGCAGTGTTTGTTAATATGTCAGTGGCATGTGACTGGCATGGGGCTCAGTGTTTGTCATGTCTCTCTTAATCCTTATGCCCACCTGATGAGGTAGGTGCCCGCAATTCATTTTCCAGATGAAGAAACTGAGGCTCGGTGAGTTAAGTAACTTGCCCTGAGTTGTATGTTAGCAGAGGAACTGTTATTAGAACCACAATTCTGACCCATAAGCCTAAGCTTTTTCTACTGTGTAGAATGTTTTATATTAATTTAATTTTCATGAAAATAATGGTTGCTCCATGGCATACCATGACCCACTCAACCTTTAATCCCATGGAGCAAACATGACTTCTAAGCTGTTATATTTCTTCTTGTATTTCCCTTCATATTTCTAGATAACATTTTTCTGTTGCCTTTTGTGGATTTTTCATTTTTTACTTTATTGACTGACTTCCTATTAAAGAAGGTTAAGATTTAGCTCTGTTGTACCCTCCCTACACCCACAGACACACATCCCACCATCCTACCAGACTGACTGTAGTACAGATTTTGGACAGATCAGTGTTCAGTGTTGACGCTCATGCCTGTGGCGGTGTGCTGGCTCAGTCACGGAGCTCCGTGAGTGCTCACCTAGCTGGTTCTAACCATTGCCTCATGTACTCACCATTGATTCTTTGTGAAACACCCTGGGAGAACCCTAAACCACTCTTCAGCTTTGTCATACTTATTGGGTAATACCAGGATTCTGACCTTTTCCTCGGTCACCCCAGTTGGAGAACTTCTGAGGCTCTTCCTATTCCTTTTGGCCTATGTTAGTTTAGGGCACCCATTACAAATTACCACAGAATTGGGACTTAAAACAAAAGTTTATTCTCTTACAGTTTTGAAGGCCAGCAGTCCACAGTCAGGATGTGGGCAGGGCTGTGCCCCCTCACAGACTCCAGGGGAGAATCTTCTAACTTATGTTGGCTCTGGACAGCCCTTGGCTTGTGGCTGCCTAACTCCAACCCTGCCTCTGTCTTCATGTGACCTCCTCGGTGTGCTGTCTTCTCTTCTGCCTCTTAAAAGGACACTTGCATTGGATTTAGGGCTCACCCAGATAATCCAGGATGATGTCATCTCAGGATCCTAACTAACCTGCAGAGAGACCTTTTTACTAGATAAGTCACATTGATAGGTTCCAGGATTAAGACATAGATGTATCTTTTAAGAATATTTGTGTACAAGTCTTTGTGTTGACATGTTTCCATTTGTCTAGGGTCAGTTCTTTGAAATGGAATTGCTGGGTCATAGGGTAAATTTTGTTTGACCTTTTAAGGACAACTGAAGAAAACCCTACTCAGATGAACACATCGAGGTGGCAGGTCAAATTGTATGAATTGTCCATTAATTCTTACCAGATGCCCTTCATTCATTCCTACAGCCATTCAACACTTTTTGAATGTGTGTTGTTTTTTTGGCTCAGTGGTGAACAAGAAAGGAAACACCATCCTTACTCCCTCTGGAGGAAGATGATTAAGCACATAATTTTGTAGTAACAGGATGACTAAGAAAGTAGTATTTGCTCTGTGATATGTTGGCCAGAGTCCAGCTGTGGGAGCTGCTAAGGGTCACACACTCTAATTAGGGCAGGTCCCTGTATTTCCAAGTGCCAAAGCCTACCACCTCTGGCCAGCTTGGACATATTGAGAGATTTGGTACCTATAATCTGCTACAGTTTGTGCCGGGAAAGAGCCGGGGTTACTCCTTCACAGAAGTTTTAGCTTTGTCTTGATTGCAGGGCACTTCAGCAGGGCCTTTGCACAGACCCCAAGGGGACTGTGGATATAACTTAGGAGTTTGGGACCTTGGATGGGGGAAAAAAATTCTTGTCCACTAACCTCTAAGTGAAATTTAGCATTTCCTTCTGTTGTAAATGTGGGGAACAAATTGAGGTGGTATTAACAGTACTTGTGCTGCTCAGTAAAAATCAGCTGTTACTCTTACCACACTGCAGTTGCATATTTATTCAAATAACATTGCTTGTCACTACTTCAGATTTATAGCCACTATTGGACCTGCTGCAAGATCTTGTTAATACAGAAACACATATGTCACAATTTTGTTCTTTAGTTTGATAACTGAATTTCAGTATTGGTTGTTTTTTTGGTATTTGAGTACTTTCTATGTTAAAAAATAAATTCTGAAAAGGGACCCAGATGCAAAGGTACCCATGATGTACTAAAGATTAGGAATCCTGCCTCTGTGCTCTGAGCCGCCACCACCTGCAGTTTCTCCTAGTGTAGCCCTTTCTGTCCACTCTTCCTTTCCTCTGCCCAAGGTCACCTTGCAGACCCATCCACTTGGTCTCAAAGTCTAAGGAGTTCTGTGTAATGCTCATTGAATGCCAAGCTTTGTTTTCCACCTATGCCATGAATAGTCAAGGCAGATGGGGTGGGGGAGGATTTAGTGCATGGTGACCAGCTGATGACACAGCTTATCCATCTTTAAGCAGCACATATCAGGGAGCAAGCACAGCAATATAAAAACCAGAAGGATCCCTGTCTGGCTGAATAGCCCCATAGACTGAAGTAAATGTCCGTCTTCTTGCATAACTTGACGTGGAAGCTGCTGACCCACAGTGTTGATTACTGAGATTTTTCTTGTTTCTTTGAACTAGAAATCACGTTGTAGACGTCAGTGTGGCTGTCAGCACCACTGCCGGGCTCATCACGCCCATTGTGTTTAACGCACATGTCAAAGGGCTGGAAACCATTGCTAACGATGTCGTTACCTTAGCAACCAAAGCACGAGAGGGTAAACTACAGCCACAGGAGTTCCAGGTAAGGTGTGACTTACTTATCTTTGAATATTAAGAATTAAGTTGTTTTTGAGGTCAGCACTATGCTCTCACTATATTTTCCACTCTTTGGTTCTGCCTTGTGTTCTTTTTTTTTTTTTACAATTTATTTTGGTATCATTAATCTACAGTTACATGTGCAATATTATGGTGATTAAACTACTCCCTTCATCAGGTCCCCCCCACCAACCCCATTACAGTCACTGTCCATCAGCGTAGTGAGATGCTATAGAGTCACTACTTGTCTTCCCTGAGTTGTACAGCCCTCCCCATGTCCCCGCTACCTTACGTCTGCTAATCGTATTACCCCTTTTACCCTCTTATCCCTCCCTTCCCACCCATTTTCCCCAGTCCCTTTCCCTTTGGTAACTATTAGTCTGTTCTTGGGTTCTGTGAGTCTGCTGCTGTTTTGTTCCTTCAGTTTTTTTCTTTGTTCTTATACTCCACATATGAGTGAAATCATTTGATACTTGTCTTTTTGGGCTTGGCTTATTTCACTGAGCATAATACCCTCTAACTCCATCCATGTTGTTGCAAATGGTAGGATTTGTTTTCTTCTTATGGCTGAGTAATATTCCATTGTGTATATGTACCACCTCTTCTTAATCCATTCATCTACTGATGGACACTAGGCTGCTTCCATTTCTTGGCTATTGTAAATAGTGCTGCAATAAACATAGGGGTGCATCTGTCTTTTTGAAACTGGGCTGCTGCATTCTTAGAGTAAATTCCTAGGAGTGGGATTCCTGAATCAAATGGTATTTCTATTTTGAGTTTTTTGAGGAACCTCCATACTGCTTTCCACAATGGTTGAACTAATTTGCATTCCCACTAGCAGTGTAGGAGGGTTCCCTTTTCTCCACATCCTTGCCAACATTTGTTGTTCTTTGTGTTTTGGATGTTGGCCATCCTCACTGGTGTGAGGTGATATCTCATTGTGGTTTTAATCTGCATTTCTCTGATGACCAGCGATGTGGAGCATCTTTTCATGTGCCTGTTGGCCATCTGAATTTCTTCCTTAGAGAAGTGTCTATTCATGTCCTCTGCCCATTCTTAATTGGATTATTTGCTTTTTGTTTGTTAAGGTGCGTGAGTTCTTTATATATTTTGGATGTCAACCCCTTCTCAGATGCATCATTTATGAATATATTTTCCCATACTGTAGGATGTCTTTTTGTTCTACTGATGGTGTCCTTTGCTGTACAGAAGCTTTTAAGCTTGATACAGTCCCACTTGTTCATTTTTGCTTTTGTTTCCCTTGCCCGGGGGGATATGTTCATGAAGAAGTCACTCATGTTTATGTCCAAGAGATTTTTGCCTATGTTTTTTTCTAAGAGTTTTATGGTTTCATGACTTACATTCAGGTCTTTGATCCACCGTGAGTTTACCTTTGTGTATGGGGTTAGACAGTAGTCCAGGTTCATTCTCTTACATGTAGCTGTCCAGTTTTTCCAACACCGGCTGCTGAAGAGGCTGTCATCTCCCCATTGTATATCCAAGACTCCTTTATCAAATATTAATTGGCTGTAAATGTTTGGGTTAATGTTTGGATTTTCTATTCTGTTCCACTGGTCTGTGGGTCTGTTTTTGTGCCAGTACCAAATTGTCTTGATTACTGTGGCTTTGTAGTAGAGTTTGAAGTCAGGGAGCATAATTCCCCGTTTGATTCCTCCTTCTCAGAATTGCTTTGGCTATTCGGGGTCTTTTGTGGTTCCATATGAATTTTTGAGTTATTTGTTCCATTTCATTGAAGAAAGCTGTTGGTAGTTTGATAGGGATTGCATTGAATCTGTAGATTGCTTTAGGTAGTATAGCCATTTTGACAATATTTATTCTTCCTAGCCAAGAGCATGGGATGCATTTCCTTTTGTTAGTGTCCTCTTTAATTTCTCCTAGGAGTGTCTTGTAGTTTTCAGAGTACAGGTCTTTCACTTCCTTCGTTAGGTTTATTCCTAGGTATTTTATTCTTTTTGATGCAATTGTGAATGGAACTGTTTTTCTGATTTCTCTTTCTGTTAGTTCATTGTTAGTGTATAGGAAAGCAACAGATTTCTGTGTGTTAATTTTGTATCCTGCAACTTTGCTGAATTCAGATATTAGTTCTAGTAGTTTTGGAGTGGAGTCTTTAGGGTTTTTTATGTACAGTATCATGTCATCTGCAAATAGTGACAATTTGACTTCTTCTTTACCAATCTGGATGCCTTGTATGTCTTTGTTTTGTCTGATTGCCGTGGCTAGGACCTCCAGTACTATGTTGAATAACAGTGGAGAGAGTGGGCATCCCTGTCTTGTTCCCGATCTTAGATGAAAAGCTTTCAGCTTCTCGCTGTTAAGTATGATGTTAGCTGTGGGTTTGTCATATATGGATGGCCTTTATAATGTTGAGGTACTTGCCGTCTATACCCATTTTGTTGAGAGTTTTAATCATGAATAGATGCTGAATTTTGTCAAATGCTTTTTCAGCATCTATGGAGATGATCATGTGGTTTTTGTTCTTCTTTTTGTTGATGTGGTGGATGATGTTGATGGATTTTCGAATGTTGTACCATCCTTGCATCCCTGGGATGAATCCCACTTGATCATGGTGTATGATCCTCTTGATGTATTTTTGAATTCGGTTTGCTAATATTTTGTTGAGTATTTTTCATCTACGTTCATCAGGGATATAGGTCTGTAATTTTCTTTTTTGGTGAGGTCTTTGCCCGGTTTTGGTATTAGAGTGATGCTGGCTTCATAGAAAGAGTTTGGAAGTATTCCCTCCTCTTCTATTTTTTGGAAAACTTTAAGGAGAATGGGTGTTATTTCTTCTCTATATGTCTGGTAGAATTCAGAGGTGAATCCGTCAGGTCCGGGGGTTTTGTTTCTGGGTAGTTTTTTGATTACCAATTCAATTTCGTTGCTGGTGATTGGTCTGTTTAGTTTTTCTGTTTCTTGTTTGGTCAGTCTTAGAAGGTTGTATTTTTCTAAGAAGTTGTCCATTTCTTCTAGGTTTTGCAGCTTGTTAGCATACAGATTCTCATAATATTCTCTTATAATTCTTTGTATTTCTGTGGGGTCCGTCGTCATTTTTCCTTTCTCATTTCTGATTCTGTTTGTGTAGATTCTCTTTTTCTCTTAATGAGTCTGGCTAGGGGTTTATCTATTTTGTTTATGTTTTCAAAGAACCAGCTTTTGGTTTCATTGATTTTTTCTATTGTTTTATTCTTCTCAATTTTATTTATTTCTTCTCTGATCTTTATTATGTCCCTCCTTCTGGTGACTTTGGGCCTCCTTTGTTCTTCTTTTTCCAGTTTCAATAATTGTGTCTTTAGACTGTTTATTTGGGTGTGCTCTTCCTTCTTTAAATAGGCCTGGTTTGCAATATACTTTCCTCTTAGAACTGCCTTTGCTGCGTCCCACAGAAGTTGTGGGTTTGTGTTGTTGTTGTCATTAGTCTCCATATATTCTTTGATTTCTGTTTTGATTTGGTCGTTAACCCATTGATTAATTAGGAGAATGTTGTTAAGTCTCCATGTATTTGTGAGCCTTTTTGATTTCTTTCTAAAATTTATTTCTAGTTTTATACCTTTGTGATCTGAGAAGTTGGTTGGTAGTATTTCAATATTTTTGAAATTACTGAGGTTCTTTTTGTGGCCTAGTATGTGGTCTATTCTGGAAAATGTTCCGTGTGCACTTGAGAAGAATGTGTATCCTGTTGCTTTTGGGTGCAGAGTTCTGTAGATATCTGTTAGGTCCATCTGTTCTAGTGTGTTGTTCAGTGCCTCTATGTCTTTACTTATCCTCTGCCTGGTTGATCAATCCTTTGGAGTGAGTGGCGTGTTAAAGTCTCCTAGAATAATTGCATTGTTGTCTATTTCCTCCTTCAATTCTGTTAGTATTTGTTTCACATATGTTGGCGCTCCTGTGTTGGGTGTATATATGTTTATAATGGTTATATCTTCTTGTTGGACTGACCCCTTTATCATTATGTAATGTCCTTCTTTATCTCTTGCTACTTTATTCGTTTTGAAGTCAATTTTGTCTGACACAAGTACTGCAACACCTGCTTTTTTCTCTTTGTTGTTTGCATGAAATATCTTTTTCCATCCCTTCACTTTTAGTCTGTGTATATCTTTGGGTTTGAGGTGAGTCTCTTGTAAGCAGCATATAGATGGGTCTTGCTTTTTTATCCACTCTGTTACTCTGTGTCTTTTGATTGGTGCATTCAGTCCATTTACTTTAGGGTGATTATTGATAGATATGTACTTATTGCCATTGCTGGCTTTAGATGCGTGGTTACCAAAGGTTCAAGGGTTGCTTCTTTACAATCTAAGAATCTAACTTAACTTTCTTGTTAAGTTATTGTGAACGCCGTCTGATGTTTCTTTATTTCTCCCTTCCTATTCTTCCTCCTCCATTCTTTATATATTGGGTGTTTCATTCTTTGCCTTTAGTTAGTATTTGGATGATCTGCTTTCTTTGCTATGATTTTATTTTCTCTGGTGACATCTTTTTAGCCTTGGGGGTGCTTCCCTCTAGAGCAGTCCGTTTAAGATATCCTGTAGTGGTGGTTTATGAGACGCAAACTCTTTCAACTTTCCTTTGTCTGGAAATTGTTTAATCCCTCCGTCATATTTAAATGATAATCGTGGTGGATACAATATTCTTGGTTCGAGGTCCTTTTGTTTCATTACGTTAAATATATCATGCCATTCTCTTCTGGCCTGTGAGGTTTCTGTTGAGAAGTCTGATGATAGTCTGATGGGTTTTCCTTTGTAGGTGATCTTTTTTCTCTCTCTAGCTGCCTTTAATACTCTGTCTTTATCTTTGACTTTTGCCATCTGAATTATTATATGTCTTGGTGTTGTCTTCCTTGGGTCCCTTACGTTGGGAGTTCTGTGGGCTTCCGTGGACTGCGAGACTATTTCCTTCCCCAGTGTGGGAAAGTTTTCAGCAATTATTTCTTCAAAGACACTTTCTATCCCTTTTTCTCTCTCTTCTTCCTCTGGTACTCCTATAATGCGAATATTGTTCCGTTTGGATTGGTCCCACAGTTCTCTCAATATTCTTTCATTCCTAGAGATCCTTTTTTCTCTCAGTACCTCAGCTTCTTTGTATTCCTCTTCTCTAGTTTTTATTTCATTTATCATCTCCTCCACCATATCCAGTCTGCTTTTAACACCGTCCATTGTGTTCCTCAAGGATTGGATCTCTGACCGGAATTCATTCCTGAGTTCTTGAATATCTTTCCGTACCTCCATGAGCATGTGAATGATTTTTATTTTGAACTCCCTTTCAGGGAGAGTCATAAGGTCCAAATCATTAAAGTCTTTCTCAGGAGTTGTGTTCATAATTTTACTCTGGACCAGGTTCCTTTGGCGTTTCATATTTGTGTATGGAGCCCTCTAGTGCCCAGAAACTCTACTCTTTGGAGCTGCTCAGCCCCTGAAGCAATGTCAGGGATTGTAGGGGAGTGGTATTGGTGCCTCGGGGGAGGAAAGGGCTGTTTCCTGGCTCCTGGCTGCTATGCCTGTCTCCACTGTCTGAACCGGTGGGCTGAGCACACAGGTATAAGCCTCTGTGCTTTGCCTTTTAAGTTGCTGTAGGCAGGTCCTCCTTCTGTTTGGCCCAACACCAGGGAAGGGCTTCCAGGTTTGCAAGCCCGGTGGGGCTGGCCAGGCGAAAGGTGCACTAGTCTGCCTGTCACAGAAGGGGTTCCTGGAGCCGTGCAGGCAGCCAGGGAGCTGGCACACCTGAAGATCAGAAAACCCCCAATCTGCTGGGCAGAGTACACCTGGACAATCCTGTCCACCTGTCCTTTCTCCCGAGCAGCAAGCTCCGTGCAGTCCTTGCTCCCTCAGCAGGCCTCCTTCCAAGGTCCTCCCTGCCAGGAAGTCTCTCAGACTGCCTGCTCCTCCCCCGTCCTGGAGAAGCTGGGTATGGATCCCTGATCTCACAGGCAGCCGGAATCTTAGTCTCTCCAGGAACTCCACCTGTCTTAGCTTTCCAAGCTCCTAATTACAAGAGCATCATGGAAGCACCATGAAATGTAGGTTTGGGCTCCCAGAGTAGATCTCCAGAGTTAGGTATTAAGCAGTCCCAGTTCTCCACTCCCTCTCAGCTCCATTCCTGTTCCTCCTGCCGGTGAGCCTGGGTGGGGGAAGGGCTTGGATCCCGCAGGACCACAGCTTTAGTACATTACCGTTTTCTGTGAGGGCTGCTCTTGTCTCCAGGTGTATGCAGTTTATTGTAGTTCTCTTTCCCGTTGCTCTTTCAAGAGTAGTTGTAGTAGCTTTATTTTCATATTATATGCGGTTTTAGGAGGAAGCCTCTGTCTCACCTCTCACGCCGCCATCTTTAATCTCATTCCTGCCTTGTGTTCTGACACAATGTCCCCAAATAAAAATTGAGTAACCTATCAAAAGCTGAAAATAAGACATTTCCAGTGATTTGCAAAAGCCACACAATGGCCTTGTTCATGTTGAAATGCTCGAAATACAGTAAACTGTATTACACTCAGGCCTTGTTTTTCTCTTGTCAGTCAGCCTTCTTGATGTATAATTAGCAAACAGGAATTGGATATCTTTAAGGTATACAAAGCAGCATTTTGATGTGTGCATGCAGTTAAGTGGTCACTGGGATCAACCAACATAATCATCACCTCATTCCTCAGCATTCCCCTCCTCCCTCTTCCTTTCATAGCACTCAGAGGCCTTGCCTCAATTAGAAGATTTCTTAAGGTCTCTTTTCACAAAATGCTTTTTTCTGATCTATGTTGTTTAATCTTTGTTCCTCTAGGGTGGCACTTTTACGGTCTCCAATTTAGGCATGTTTGGAATTAAGAACTTCTCTGCTATTATTAACCCACCCCAGGCATGTATTTTGGCAGTTGGTGCCTTGGAGGACAGACTGGTTCCAGCAGACAATGAAAAAGGGTTAGTGCCAAAATGGAAAGGATGCTGTACGCTCCCTTCCATTACACTGTACCTGTTTTTGAGTCTCAGTTTCATAATTATGGTATGGTATTTGGAACTTCAGGTAGAATCAGACATAAGTATAGAAAAGTTTCTCAGGGCAGCAACTCTTACTAAATGCAGTTAGTCGTCTTTGGGAAGCCTTTATTTACTCTAGGTCAGGGGTCAGCTTACTGTTTAAGAGCCAGATAATAAATACTTTAGGCTTTCTGGGTCACGTGGTCTCTGGTGCAAATACTCTGCCATTATAGTATGACAGCAGGCTTATGCAATACATAAATTAGTTCCAGTAAAGCTGTCTTTTGTGAGGTTGGCCTGTGGGCTAAGGTTACAGTAGGCTTGTGCTCCACATGGCTATTTGGCCCATTCCTTCAAGCTATTAGTTTGAGCTGGAGGTTACAGGACATGAGGGTGGATGAAAAATGACGTTACCTGGTTGGGATCTTACAGGCAGGAGTCGGCATTGGGCTGGTTACAGGCCAGTCTAGTGGTTGTTTCCAGAATACCTAATAATGTTTTCTATCTTTTTCTAGATTCGATGTGGCTCACATGATGTCTGTTACACTCAGTGGTGATCATCGGGTGGTAGATGGGGCTGTTGGAGCCCAGTGGCTTGCTGAGTTTAGAAAGTACCTTGAAAAACCTATCACCATGTTGTTATAATTAACTCAAGAATTTCTACTTTCCCAAGTCACATTGAGTCATTCTTTTTTTTTTTTTAAACTACCCCCTTCATCAGGTCCCCCCCACCAACCCCCATTACAGTCACTGTCCATCAGCGTAATTCATTCTTATCAATATATAAATATGTTATGGAACAGGTGGTTCTTTTTATTTTAAAGTTAACCAGTTATTTTTTGAGTCATCCAGATAAGTTATTTGTAATGGGCATTACTGAATTTTTTAAAATGCCAATTACCCCGGGCTACAGGACCTGTGGCCTCCCCCTTTGGTGATAGGCACTCCCACTGGGAAATGCAGAGGTAGAATTGTGGCTACCTGAGAAGACATGTACATGAAAGTAACCTGGATAAAACCTTGAGGTTTTGAAACTTAATTGCCTCAAATGTTTTGCTTAGATTTGAGGAAAAGAGAAGTTAAGAAAATTAGTTTCACTTGAAGCTTGTTTGGAATTTAATCCTAATTTAAATTTTCTGTTACACAATCTTGGTTTATCATGGACAGAAAGGGTTAGAATTCCAGGGAAAATAAGTGAAATTTTAAAAGTCAACATTTTCTTAGACTTATTCAACCAAATATACTTTGTTTTCTATGAATCCCTTATGATGGTTTTACCCTCTTGAGATGAAGACATAAATATAAACCAGCTATTTGCTATAAATGAGAATTTGTGTGGGTATTTATTTAAACAAAAATGTGTAATTCTGAGAGAAGAATTTGACAATTACCTCCAATTTTAAAAAAATTGCTTATTTTATAAAATCTAACAGAAATTGTGAAAATAGAATTTTTCTTCCAAGATTAATTGGTTGATATTTGCAAGTGAACTTAATGACCAGAATTTACTAAAATAACCTTGGCAAATTATATTAGTTAACTATGGAATAATTGTAAATATGTAAAATATGGTTCCTAGTAAGGTATGTGCCAAAGTTAATTTCTCACCAAGTCCTGTCTTAGAAGAGGAAGGGCAGGAGGTAAGTTGGTTGAACAGTTTGGAGTACTGAAAGATGATGATGAAATCCAAGGATAATTTCTACTTGGGTAAAGTAAACAATGTTTGGTGTGTTCAAAAAAGTATTCTGTGTTTTTCTACCCCAGAGCTGTGTCGTGTAAAATAAGAATGCCCTAAAACCCTACTGGAGAGAAAAACATTATTTATGTTGCTTGCTACCTTTTCAGCTTAAACCTTTTTTTTCCATTTTGTTACAATTGACCTTTGGGGGAAGGAGGAGATGGTATTTAGGATAATAAAAATGAATTGGGAACATTATCACAATTCCAGACTTTCTATTGATTTGCTTTAATATTTGGAATTGCGTATGACTAAAATAAATCTGACCAGTGCTTCCTTGTATATGTAATGTGTGGAGCTAGCCCCTGAAATTCAGGTATTTTCAGTGTTGGGTCTATTGCCAAATGTTCATCACTACATGGTACACAAGTGGCACACCCCATATTCACAAATATGTCCCTTGCTGTATTATTATGAATACAATTCAATATATTAATATGATTTTTCAGTAAATAGTGATTTAGTGTGAACTGAAGATTATGCAGAAGGTAGAAGCTTATCACAAGGGACCATCATCAGTTTGAGCCACACATGGTTAAAATAAATGAAACTTCAAAGGTAATTCATTCTTCGCTAATGCTATGGATCTATTGTTCCCCTGAAAGAAAATTAAAAGGTTGCCTTCCAATAAAAATTACTTTGAGTTAAAAGTTAAAATCTGAGCTATAATCTAAATCTGGATTCACTCTATTTCTCTTACCAGAGTGAAATAAAAGTTAGAAATAGTGTTTTTGGTTCAAATTACATTGTTTAAAAATTAGTTGTAAACTGTTTAAGTGTGTCTGGTCTAATTTTTGGTCTGTTGGTAATTATTTTTCACATTAAATGATTAAGACTATGAACAGCTATGTGTGCATTAGCTCTTAACACATATGTTTTGAGTTTGTAGAATTGGTAAAACAAGGACTGCGTTTAGTAGGATACAGTGAACGCTTTAAGCTCAAGGAGTTACTGAAGCACCTTGTGTTGGGGTGTGGTAACAGCAGGATCGAAGCGTGTTCTGGCTTTCTTAGACGTTTTCCTTCAACCCTGTGGCTTGAGTCAAGTCATGGTATCCCAAGGTGCCATCTGCAAGAGGAGGCCACCCATGTGGGAGGTGACAGGTGTGTTATAGGGCATACACAGCACCTGGTGATGGGCAACCCTTGGGACATGTGGACGACATGTGGGGACTTTTTGTTACTGATCATCGTTCTGAAACCAACTTTGCAGAAAAATTTGGTCTCGAAAGCTAGGATAACGTCCATCCCAATTTCCAGTTTTAAGGAAAAAAATCTTGGTAAGATCCAAATTTAAACTATCCCTAAGTTGATTGTTAATGTTCTTCCTGGGCAAAGTTTTGATTTTTGAGAGGAGGAGGTGGATGTGTATTGATGAATATAAAATCCATTGAGATAAGTGATATTTTTTAGAAAATAACTAGGATGTAATTTAACATTTTAACAGTAAGCATGTTAGATCCTGATAACATTTTAGTGATGAGTTACACACACAGCTGCTGATAATAATACAAAAGTGCTAAGAGAGCAAGAGCAGTGACTCAGTGAGTTCTGTGCGGTTGCGAGTGTGTAGGACGTGTGCTTAAAGAGAAGGTGAAAGCATTTCAAGTGTTTTGAAGGAGGAGAATATGATAGTTTGTTAATTTTAGGACATAATACAGTCACAGAAAACTTTCAGACAAATTAATCCTATTGCTAGAAGAATTCAAATCCAGGCCAGTTTTAAGAAAAGTACATGTTTTTAAATGTCACATATCAATTATTTCTCTTACACATACAACATTAGTTTCTAAAGTTAAAATTTTTAAATGACTTTAAGATCTTCTACTGAACTAGAAACTACTAATTTCAAGGAAGGTGTTTTGTATGTAGAAAAAGACAAGGGATGTTTAAGGTTTGATGTGAACATTGCTTATTTGGGATATAAAGGAAAGTTGCTACTTTTTTTTGAACAACCTATCTGACAGATGAATAGGAGTTGAAAAGTACCTCATGTGCGTATATTTAAATTATTTTGTTAGAAAGGCATTTGTCCCAAAGTAAACTCCTTTTTCTTAGACTTGGATATATTCTACATCATGGCAGTAACATCTAATTACTGTAACTGCATCCTTGTATGCAGCCCACCCGCAAGTTCATACAATACAAAAGGTCTGCCTGGGATTCCTGCCACAGCTATTTTAGAGAGGTGCAGAGGTTCAGAAAAGTATAGGTTTGCATATTAATACATTGGCCATGTATCTTTATTGCTGGAGGAAATTTTCCCATCTTGGCAATAAATCTTGCACACTCTGGGATTTATTCCTGATTAAAAGTTTACCAGAGACAAAAATTGTTATCAACTAGTAAACTGAGAATTCTCACATTACTTAGAAATAAACAGAATTTTGCCAAATGATAGTTTTTAAGATTATTACAAATATGTTCAAATAAATCATGGCAATATTGTTTTTAGTAGTTTCTGCTTGATGTCAAGTGAGAAGATTAAGTTTAAAAAGAAAAATATAACAGCTGATGAGAAAATCTCATTACATCAAAAGGATTTCAGAAAATCTGAATCTGGTGTTAAAAGATAAATCACTACCTCTTCACCCAAAATGATGGTCCTGTAATTCACGTGACTTCAGCACTGAAAATCCAGTCACGGTGTGCTTAGTTCACACCAATGGCATTGTGACAATTAATGTAGCTTTCTCTTTGATAAATTTTGCTGTTGTCATTTCAGTATCCACAGATTCTGGAAGATTCAGATGTAATCTGTACTTCTCAGAAACCTCAATCAATAAATCATCCTAAGAATAAAGAATCAGGAGAGATTTTAAAAGATGAAGTTAGAAGAATATTGCCTCATTAAATGTTGTTATTCGATCATTGCTCCCAAGTTATTTTCTCCTTTCCCATAAGAGGATCCTACTCATCACCAAGTGACTCACAGTAAGCAATAAAGTTGCTCTTGCAAATCCCTCCGATTCCAAGGTGGTTATTGCTGCTCAAAACATGGAAAGTTAACTGATACAGAACCAGAAGATGGGTGTTGCTGTCCTGAATGACGTGGCATTTGACTTAGGCTGACCAACAGACAGCGAAGACACTTACTGGAGATGGGAAAGATGGTGATCCATGTTTTATAGTGATACAGCCCTTAGTAAAACTCTAAAACTTAGAAGACAAATAGTGTACCTATATTTTTTTGTGGCTTTAAGTAAGATGCAGGAAAATAGCACATTGATAGCATGTATTAATTCTACTGGCTACATTTAACAAAGTACTACAAAAAAAAAAGATGAGCTTAGAAAAAAATTTCGCAGTGTGAGTAGAATTGAAAGGGAATATACAGAGCTAAGAAATTCTAAGAAATAACTGAAAAATGGAACAAATTTTTTTCAACAGTAAAGGATAAATTTTGAGGTATTTTTTTAATCAACAAAGACAGATTAAGACAGCCTAGAGGCAAAGACTAAATCAGTCTGTAAACCTTTGTTAATCTCTAAATGTATTAAAGTGGCTCTCAGTAAATCCTTACACGTGGCACAAAAGAGCAATTAAGTCAAAAGACACCCCAGTGTAGCATGGACTGGATTCAAAGAAAGAAAATGCTACCACCCTGGACTAAAACTAATTTAAAATAACTTGGGCCCCAACATACCATGAGCACAAAATAGATGAGTAAGGTGCTCAGCACCCATATTTTGCAATGCTATTTCCAGGTGTATCCAAGATGGACAATGAGAAAGAAAAAAACCTCCCAGAGAATGGAACTGAAGGTCATGGGGAACAATGGAACTAGGGGCTAGGTAATCAGGGAACCTTGTCTTGGAACCTAAGCAAGAACATTCTCTACCTCCAAAAAGGGCACCCCCGCAGCACTGGCCTACAGGGCTTTGGAAATTGCAGTGCCTTGTAACTGCTGTGTGCCTCCTGTTTTCCCCAGTTCTGAATTGAGGCTTAATTACAATTATCCTTTCCCCATCCCACAGTGTATGGTGCAAGGAGTTAAGGGAGTAGATAACTTGTCTTTGCATTTCATAGGTCTGGGGTTCAAGAGCAGAAAGCAGGTGATGGCAAAATCCTGCACTTTGGAGTCTGATACTGGCCTGGAGGTGTATTTGAAGAAAGAAACAAATATTTGTAACCAAGAGGCTGGACCATGGTATAATGCAGACTGTTGACAATTATTTGCTCGTCTTCTGTAAAAGGATCATACATCACTGCCATGTAACTCCTGTGAGCAGAATATTCCTGCCAGCCCTACTGATAGAGGACTTGGCCTTTTGACGTATGTTGGCCAGCAGAGTAAGTGACACAAGCCAGGTCTGAGAGGAAGGCTAGGATTCAGTGCATGGTCTTTCCAACATCTCTACTTTCCCTCTGCCATGGGGGTGGCATATCTCGGATGGGAATTATTCATTCACCTGCACCTTGAAATGTACAATGCCAGTGGGGTAGAGCAGGCCTAGCTGACCTGAGCAAATTATTCTGAGCCACTAGGACTGTGGCATTTGTTACTACCACATAATACAATGACTGTTGAGTGATACAAATTTATAATATTACCTATTCAACTTACCTCAGAAACACTAAGGTCACAGAGAGATACTGAATTAACACCAGGTAATTCAACTTTTAATTCAATTTTCAGAGGCTTCTCATTCTGACCCACCACAATTTTTAATTCATGAACTGGTTTTTTCATCTCCACCTGGATTTCTTTGCTGGAGATCTCTTCTATCAGATACCCTGCTTTGCTTGAAACTTGATCTTTTGGTAGTAGAAGTTGTGGAAAGTGATCAGGATTGCTCACAGTACTGCTGCTTATCTGTTCAAGGGTTAGTTCTTCATGAAAAAAAGAAGGGGGATGAAATAACAAAACCAGTCAACAGTAAATACTATCCCGCCCTGAGCTGTCATACAGGTAGTGTCAGCTGAGGTGGCAGATAAAGTTGCAGCTAAATTAGTTTGGGAATCTTAAATCAAAAGAAACTTAAACCAAAGAATTAAAAAACTTGCAGAATTTAATAATCCTTAACAACATGCTAGCATTTCTAATACTGTATTTAATATCTATGTTTTATATATTTTTAAATACTTTTCTATTAATTAGAAAAGTCAACTAACCTTACTTAACTTACCCTTTCTCATTTTCTCTCTCAAATCTGTGGCATCAGCTTGGATTCCCATCAGATTTTGTTTCATTCTTTGAATACTTCCTTTTATTCTAAATTTGGTAATATGGTAACAGTATGAGAGAGTATATTGGAGTTGTTCCTCAATGCATTTCATGGCCATTCGTATTAACTGATCTTTTTTCCCTTGGTCCTTTCCTGCCGCCTGGAGAACATCAGGATTGTAGGCAACATCGATAACTGTATAAACATCTGTGTGTGTAATTCAGAGCGTGTGAAATGAAGACAACTTGTTTCACTAATGATCTTATCAGGTAATATATTAAGCCATAATCCTGATAAAGATAAAAAGTATAAATTCTATTCCTGTATTTTTTTGGCACCCAGAAATACTTTAATTATGGCATTCACAAAAAAATACAAATGTTTTGGCTCAAGTTGTTTGTTTTTATCTATTCCTGTATTTTTAAGAGGCGAACCTAATAGTGTATATACACAAAATTATAAATGTAAAATTATATATATAATATCTACATACATATAGATATGTATACACAAAACTCCAATTAGAGAATTTCTTGGCATTTTTATATTAACCGGTTATTAGAAATATTAAATAGTATTCAATTTGCATAAAGGTACCCTTATTAGTCATTACATTATAACCAAATGAAACATTTTGTAATATAAAAATACTTGTAATAATGCCTTTTACAAAGTAAAATCTGGACCATGCTTACTCCCAATACAACTTTTAGAAGTGCTTTCTTTCCCATAATTCTATGTACCTGATGCCTCAGATATATCTTCTGGTCTCCCAATACTTAAAGGTTCTGGATGACTGGTTGACTGGGGAGCTGGGATTCTTTTCCACTGACACAGATTGATAAAAAGTACTTTTTCTCTTGGTTTCTAGAAAACAAGTAAAGTTGCATTATCTTAAAACCTAGTTTTTTAAAAAAAATTAAAGAATATTCTAAAGGCAACTCATCACATTATTTGAAGAGTGAGAATTTTAGGCTCCAAGTCATTCCACATATTAAAACTGTGTTTGAGAAATTATACTGTTGCCTCATTTCCCCAAAGCTTCTGGCTTTTCACCAAGAATCCAGTTGCTGCTCCCAGAGGAACTGGGGTGGGGGGTTCATCTAAGCAGCTGCCCCAAGTGGATTTGGTTGACCCTATTTCGCCACTCGTTACCTCCCCAAACAAATACATTCTCTATTTGAAAAATTTCCAACTCTATGATTCTCAACGAAATCATCACGTTTTATTTTCATTCTAGCAGCAAAAACGGCTCACTTCTTTTTTGGTCTCTAAAATATGCCAAATATGAATTTCCATTTTTGCTCCTCAACATGATCTTCCACAGTTTCATGTTCCAGATTGACTGGCAGTTTCCCTCAAGTTTTCTTGTGTCAAGATAGCTAAGGGTCGGTCATTCTGTTGGTTCCACGACCATCACCCAGGCCTCCCCGCCCGGCACCAAGTCTGCGTACCAGGATCCGGGTTCGTAGGCAGAGCTGCGGCTCTGGGTCGGCGCGGGGCTGGCGGCCCTGGGCCAGCTGCTGCTGAATGAACCTCTGATAGCCCTCGGGGTTGCTTTCAGCCAGATCATCTAGCAGGTTCCAGAACTGAGTGACCTGGGTGAGCAGACCCTTTGAGGGGGACTGCATGGCTGAGGCCAACAGGCTCTTAGGTCTGTAGAAAGACAGAGACTTAAAGGGAGGGACGTCTGTGGGACGAACGATTCATCTCCCCCTTTGCACCAAGAGAACGGCGGCGGGGCGAGCCTGTACCCCGCCCATTCAGAGCTCGGCCAGCGCCCCTTCGCCTTTTCCTCATTCTCTACCTGCGCCCCTTCCTGAATTCTCAAGCTGTCCTCTCAGGTAGCGAGGGCCCACCTTTGCCTGGACCCTCACAAGCCCTGGGGGCGCAGGGTAGTCGTTTTCACTTTGGGTCTCCTAGGGATTTTCTCGTTCCGACTCCTGGGTAGCGGCCGACGGCGCCTATCGGGCCCCGAAATTTCGAGAGGCGTGCGCGGCGCGGGACCTCACGAGCTTCTCCGCGCAGCCTGGGAGTAAACGCGGGGCCGGGGCGCCCGGACCGCGGTCTCAGCTCTGTCACTGGCTGTGTGACCCTGTGTACGTGCCTCAGCTTACCCTCTCGAAAGAGGGCGACAATCCCGAGCTCAAGGGTCCCTGTGAGGACCGGCAAACTCAGGCAGAGGCTGGAACGCCCGCCCCCTCGCCCTGCACTGGGCCGCCGCAGCCGCACGGCAAGTAAAGCGGAGGCTTGGGGTTCTCCGATACCGGGTCAGGCGTAGGCCAAACGGGAACCTAGACTAACAATCACCCCGGAGGTCAGCGCGTCCACCTCTGTAGGTTCCCAAACACACCGCGACGCCTGTTACCGGGGTAACCGGGCTGGTACAACCTCTAACCGGGTCCGGAAAGCTCCAGGCCGAAAGATCTCTTTACATCCAGTTCCGGACTCTGCCCCTTCCGGCGCCGGGTCTGCTGCTGTTCGGCTGAGCCCGACCCACTCCTTCTCCAGGCAGGCGCCTGTCGACCTCCGGAGTGGCCTGGCCGCCCTCCCTGACGAGCTCCCCCGTGCCGCGTCCGCAGGAAGACTCTCTCGGGAGCACTACTTCCGGTCTGGGAGGGAAGCCGCTTCCTGTCCCGCCGGCGAGGCCGCGGCGTACGGTACACGGTTGTGTGTGTGTGTGTGTGTGGGCGCGCGGGGCGGGCGCCGGGCGGGCCGGGATCCCGGGGACGGGAGGGGGTGTTCGCGCCGCCTTCCCCGGGGAGCCCCACCCCGCCCCCGGGCTCTCCAGCGACTTCGTGGGGCCCGGTGGAGGGTTGCGCCCGCCCGAAGCCCCCGTCCTGCCTGGGAAGCGGAACCGAGCTCCGGGGCCGTTCCAGAGGAGCGTGAGCGCGGTTGCCCGCGCCCGGCCGGCAGTCCGGGTTCCGCGCCGGCGCCGCCGGCCTCACGCCGCCAGAGCCTCCCACCGGGCTGGGTCGGGGAGAGGCGGCGCGGCCTGGGCGCGGGGGAGGGCGGAATAACCGGTGGGAAGGCTGCGTTTTCACGAAGGACTCGGGTGAAGCTGAAGAGCTGCCTTTGAGCCTTGACTCCTTGGCTTCCTGGGTCGGAGGAGACCTTGTAATGGAGTGGTTCTTCGTCTCGCACTAACAAGATGCCCGATTTCCCCAGGATCGAGGGGTGAGTGAGCAGAGGGGTCGGTGCACAAAGCCCCTGCTGGCTACACACGTGAATATCCCTGACATCTATTTTTGGGAGGCTTTATACAAAATAGAAAATAAAATTCCCCGAATGGAGAAATTTAGAGCATCTCTGCATTTAGTGTTTGTAGGCCTGTTTTTGTTACTGTTGACATTTGTGGTCCCTGACCCTCTCAAATTTAGATGTTTGCTTCATCAAAAACGAATTTGGGGATTGAGAGTTGATTTCCAATCTGGACCTAGTTTGCCTTAGACTGTGTGGCTTGGGGCAGCTTGTAGCTTTATAAAGGAATTTAATATACAAAATAAGGAATGCAGATACCTGCCTCATACGAAACATAGTTATTTTGAGGATTAAATAAAGTAGTACTCTTGAAAGAACTTAATTTTGTGCAGTTTCAAAGAACTCCAGTGTATGTTATCTCCTTTTAGACTCACATTAGTGTGGTAGGTATTTTCTCCTTTTAATGGTGAAGGAAAAACTATTCCTCGGGACCTGTGACGTCTAGTCAGTGATCTTTCCTTTACCTCGTGCTTCTTGATAATGTAATAAAAGCTAAAGTAATAAAGGAAATTATTACTAAGTTATTGATTCATTTCAGATTGAAGAATGTCCCGGGTTCCACTGGGGAAAGTCCTCCTGAGGAATGTCATCCGCCACACAGATGCTCACAATAAGGTGGGAGATACAACCTAGTTAGTCCTCAACACCTCATGAAGGCATACAGAGTGCCAAGCATTATTTTGGTACACTTGGGAGATACCAAGATGAATAAAATACATAACCGCAATACAGTTTGATAAGTTCTATAATAGAGACATATAAAAGTGCTTTAGTGCAGTAAGGAAGGAATAATGAAATCTGCCAGGGGAATTAGGAAAGGCTTCACAGAATGGGTGGTATTTGAGCTGCTGATGTTCAAACTAGTCCTTGATGAAAAGTTTACCAGATACGAAAGATCATTCTGGACACAGAGAACACCATCTAACTAATGGCAACCAGAAAGAGCGTGAAGCCCTTGGGGCATGACAAGAAAAGTGTGTGCATCCAGAAAGTAGGGAATGTGGGGGGTAGTGACAGAAGATGAGGTGAGTTAGAGTTGGATTCTGATGCTTGGAACTACACTTTTTCCTTTAGGTAATAAAACATCAAATATTTTAAAGCAGGGTGTGGCGTGATTGTGTTTGTAGTTAGAAAGATGCTGAGTTTGGGACAGATAAGATGGGTGAAACAGTAGAGACCAATTAGGAGGCTATTGCAGTGTTCCAGATGAGAGACAGTGAGGTGTTTGACTGAAAGCAGTGACAGGATGAAGATGAACTTAGGAGATGGAATCCAAAGAACTTGGTGACTGATTGAATGATAGTGATATTATGGAATCAAATATCACCACTTGTGTGACTGATGATGATACCAGTAGTTGAGGTAGGGAAGGAAAAAGGCTCAAGTATGATGAGAAATGTAATTAGTGTGGTTTTGAACACGTTGATGGTGAAGTGAGTTGGAAACAGACTTGGAGGAAAGGAGAATAATTGAGGCTGAACTCAAAGGTTTGGAGATTATTGATGTATAGGAAATGATAGGTCATGAATGAGTAGATGAGGCCATCTAGGAGAGCACATCTAGGGCCAAGGGCCCTTGTTTGGTTTTCTCTGGTGAACTGTACAACTTCTAGTTTGATATAAACGTTATTACTCTCATATCACTGGATGTGATTGTGGGTGAGGGTCTGACTGTTACCTAAGTGGCCTCTGCAAGTCCATTAAACCACCCTCCAGTGGGATGGTAAGCTTAGATTTGAAAGTGGTGGCTAAAAAAGATAAATCTAGCACAGATTTTATAAAATATTACAGGAGTACTTAGAAATAAAATGTATTCTTGTTTTCTGGGCAATTGTCTGCTTTTCAGGAAATTCTAACAATTCTCATACTGTTTGTTTTATTTTGCTTTGCTTTGTTTTTAACAAAAATTGTAATGTGAGAAGGCACTTAGTCTAGAAAGTTTAAAGACCTGTTCTTACAGCTTTCTGTCTTTGTTAAAAATCTCTGAGCCTTTGTTTCTTCTCAGTAAAATGTAGTAATGGTTATCTTCTTTGCTTTCCTCGTGCGATTAAGGTCTGATTAAGATGACACAGTTAAAATAATAGAGAAACACAAAGGACTGTCATTTGCTAATTCCAGCGTATTTGCAATATTGATGAGGTGATTAGTCTGTCTGTTCCGGGGTTAAAAAGTTCTCCTCTTGCTGCAGAATTCTACATATTTGAGACTTACTGGGCTCAGATTGCTCAGCCACGCTAGAGAAACCAGAATTTATTTCTCAGGTTCTTGATCATCACCTAGTCTGTCATCCAGTAATTAATGCAAACTGCATTTTCAGTTACTTTTTTGTGATGTCAAGTATTATTTTTAGTAAATTATTTTTATTTCCTCTTTAAAATGTCTAGATTCAGGAGGAGTCAGATATGTGGAAAATAAGAGAACTGGAGAGACAGATGGAAGATGCTTACCGGGGGACCAAAAGGAAAATGTCACCCAGCAGTTCAAGGTGAAGTTGCAGCTCTGAGAACAGATTCTTACCTTATTCAGAATCATCACCTTTGTTTAAAAATATGTGTGCTAAAGATAGATGAATTTGGTTCTGTGAGTCTTTAAGTCTTCCCTCTTTACAAACCTACACCTGAACACAGGTAGTGACTATGATGCCCCCACTTTTTGGACCTATTTGCAGTGGAGGATTTAAAAATTCTACCTTGAACAATTGTAAAGATTAAGGATTCTGTGGATTTTGATCTTGCCTGATGGATTTTAACAAGATTTTATATTGATATCATACCTGTGGTCACTTAGCTGATCGCTCACTCCTTTCCCCTCCCCGTTAGTCTTTCATTCTCCCTCAGGCTTCTTGATACCCTTTCTACTTACTGTCTTCGCTGAGTCACACAGCCTTTCACATTACCTTCTTAGTCATTTGAGTGTAAGTTTGAAGGACTACGCAGGCATTGATGTCTTACTTGTGGAGGTGTAGGAATGTCAGAGTATTGGCAACATCTCTTGGGCCTCACCTGCCTGTTAATGGAAAGCTGTATGTATGAGAAATGACTATAAATTAATAATGCTGATTTCTAAAGCTACCCAGGGAAATAGTGAGATTTTTCGTGGTGGTGGGTGGGTGCCTGTGGAGTTTGTAGAATTGGCTTCAGACAAGAAAGTATTTGGGTATCTGCAGTAAAGGCAGTAAAAGCAGAGTCTCAACAGAAAAAGAAGTATCTGTTTTCTCGCTGAAGATGGTCCTTGGGGAATTTATAAGTACAGTTACTGCAGGTGATTTGTTTTCCCAGTGACATTTACAGGAATAAAATAGTGTTTTTTTAGACGAGACAGTTAGAGCCTGTCATGGTGAATAAATATTTTTAAGGGGGGAGATTCTATCTCACTTACTATTATATTCCCAGCAGCTAGAATAGCACCTGGCACATGAAAGGCCCTTAAAAAAACTTCTGATAACTGATCTGCTGGCTTAGTGACTGTTAGTGGACATTGTGAGCATAGTCTGGATCAGTGGTTCTCAGCTCTTTTTCTGTCCGTGCATACTCATGGGTTAGGCCTTGCTCCCACTGTTGCTGTGACCTCACTGCAGCAAGTTCTTGGTTTTTGGGGAATGTATTTCAGAATCTCTAGGGTAGTTTGAAATGTCCCCAGCTGTGACTATGCTCTGCTTCCTTCTTTGCGTGCCCTCCTGGTTGAGAATCAGTGAGTGAGCTATAGCACACCACAATCCATAAATTATTTGATTGATACTCTGCACTAGGATGGGTAGTAATGGTCAGATTTTCATTGGACAACTGTACAGACCTAGAGGAACAGATGTATCTTTTTACATAATTTTTTAAAACTTTAAATACCAGGTTATTTTATTCTCCCCTTAGATTGTTCAGTGAGCTTTTTGCGTGTTCTAAAAAGTAACCTCACAGATTGCGTCTCAATCTGAAAGTTCTTGTTTTCTTTTAAAGCCGGATGCGTAGTGATGGTTTTGATGAAGAAAGTCAACGAGACTATTGGAGGCCAAAGAATGAAATTTCTGGGGCACTAGAAGATGATTTCCTTAAGGCTAAGTCCTGGAACAAGAAGTTATATGATTATGAAGCTAACATGCCAGACAGGTCTGTGACTAAATTCTTATGAGCATAAATGATATTTGGTCTCAAAATGTGTACTTAAAAAAAAATTAGCCCCACAAAAACTTGTACACATATTCATAGCATAATTATTCATTATATTTATATAGTGAAAGGCCAAAAAATAGAAACCCTTTTGTCTATAAACCGAAGAAAGGATAACCAAAATGTCATATAGTAGTCCCTCCTTATTCACAGGGTATACTTTCCAAGACTCCCAGCAAATGCCTGAAACTATGGGTAGTATGGAACCCTGTATATACTGTATGTACGTACCTGTGATGATTTTTGATTTATAAATTAGGTTCAGTAAGAAATTAATAACAATTATAGCAATATACTGTAATAAAACTTACATGACTATGCTTTCTCAAAGTATCTTACCATAGGGTACTCATCCCTCTTCTTATGATGTGAGATTTTAAAATGCCCATGTGATGAGACCAAGTGAGTGAATGATATAGGCATTGTGACTTAGCTTTAGACTATGGTTGACCCTGTGATATGTTAGGAGCAGGATCATCTGCTTCCAGACTGTGGTTGACTGGGGGCAACTGAAACTGCAAAGGCGAAACTGGGTAAGGGGGGAACACTGTGTGCGGGCTGTTATTTGGCAGAAAAAAGAATAGCAGTGCTGCTGCATGCTACAACATGGATGGAACTCTGAGAGCATAGTAGGTGACAAAAGCCAGACACAAAAGGCTACTATGTGATTCTGTCTAGTGGGTCCAGAATAGGCAATGCATAAAGACAGAAAGCCATAGGAGTTTCCAGGGGCTACAGGAAAGGGAGGAATGAGTGGAGAGTGACTGCTAATGGAGAGTTCCTTTTTGGGGTGATGAAAATGTTCTGAAATTGGATAGTGGTGACTGCACAACTCCTAATAGATCAAAAGCCACTAAATTGTACACTTTAAAAGGGTGAATTTTATGGTATATTAATTATATCCCAGTAAAGTTACTTAAAAAAGTTATCCCAATGTAGACAGCATTGTTATTGTTTTTGAAGTACTTCATAGCTAAAGAGCAGAGTGTAAGAGTTCCTTAGTGTTACTTAAAGAAAACAGCAAGTTCTTTCACAAATGGACAAAGAAATCCTTTGTGTCTGAAATGATAATGAGTAGTACAGAAAATGTAGTAGCTAAGTTACTAAAGTCCCTGGGGTTGGCTCTACCATGTCTGTATTTTCCTTGTTCTGTGTGCATGTGCATTCCTGTCTAATTTGGTTCAGTTTTCACAAATGTATGCACTGCTTTAACAGTATGCGTTATTAAATGTCATCTTCCAGATGGGGCCACAGTGGTTATAAGGAATTATACCCTGAAGAATTTGAAACAGACAGGTAAGGCAAATGGGCTTACTGAAAAAAAATTAGAAACTAAGATTACTACAAAGTCTGACTAAATTGAGTTCCTAATTTTTACAAAGGATGTAACACTTGTCATTAAAAACGTAACCAGAGAAATAATAGTTGGGAAATACTAGAATTAGTGGTCAGATTAGTTGGGGGAATGACTGGTATTCTGCCTCTCCTTGGTTGATGTTCAGCATAGTTACAGCACTTAAGTTTTATATATAGTATTCTGTACAGTTACTCAGTATGGTAGATTAAAATTTTTATCTTCATTTTAAAGAGGAAACAAAAACTTGGAGTGATAAAGTCTCAAAAGCAACCCTTTGTCAAAGCTCTAATTTAAAATTTTATATCTAAAATGTTAATTCCAACTTCCTGTCTACAATGCAGAATATTAAAATGCACATTTTTCATTTTCTATAGTAAAGCACCCTTTTTTTTTTGTAGTGATCAGCAAGATATTACCAATGGAAACAAAAAATCTCCCCAGGTAAAACCATCTTCCCATGAATCTCACAAACACAAGAAGTCAAAGAAATCGCACAAAAAAAAGAAAAAAAAGTCACGCAAAAAACAGAAAAAAAGCAAAAAGGAAGCTACAGATGTAACAGCAGATTCCTCAAGTGAGTTCTCAGAAGAAACTGGGGCTTCTAGTGCCAAAAAAAGGAAACCACCTAAGCGCAAGAAAAAATCCAGGAAAAAGTCTCTCAAAAAATCTGCTTTACTTGTAGAGGCAGAAAGTGACACTTCCCAGTCAGATGATTCTGCATCCAGCAGTTCTGAGGAAAGTGAGGACAGAGACACTAAGAAATCCGAAAGACAAAAGAGAGGGAAAGAAGTCCACGTTCCCATGGTTAACAGTGAAGCCCAGGGGAGGACCAGCAGACGCACAGACTGGAAAGTGGCTACAGATGAGAGGTCTGCTGAGAGTTCAGAAGATGACTAGAAGAGAACATTATTGTGTCCCACTTGACTCTGGTATTTACAGCTCTTACACCTCCGGTGACTATTGCTCAGCACAGTGTCTGAGGTCAGAGCTATCCTCTGCCATCTGTGTACATTCTGACAGACTTCTTGTATCCTGTTGTGGCCTGTTAAACTTGATCCTCTTCTTGTTAATGGGGAATCTGGTATTTTTGTTATGAAGGTTTCTTGGAGAGATTATTTTTTGCAATTAACCACATTTAGCATAGAGTGCATATAGCCAATTAAAGGACCGAAAGCTGAATCCAGTAATGACCTGGGCACACTAGTTGGAATGCTGAATTTGGGGAAAGGGCTGGGATCGAAGTGGACTGGAGCCAGTGCTGTGTAGAATGGTATGGGACACTGTGTCTCATCTGTTTATGTAGCAGCCACGACTCAGCTTCCCTTTGGCTTTGGTGCTTTTTTGTTTTGCTGTGTTTTGGCTCCATAGGTGTGGTTCACTTTACCTGAGGAAATGAGCATAAGAACAAACATTTTTTCTTTCATGTTAACATCCATAGTTGGCTGTTACTGGAAGAGACTAGGTTTTTCTGTCAAATTTCTCTGCTGGACAGGGTCTGTGGCTACACTCAGTATATCCCTAAACATGGTAATTAGTAAAGTTTCTCAGTTCCATTGCTATATATTTCCTAAATGGACTTGTGTGCAAAATTATTTCTTCAGTTGTCTTAGTTAAGTCCTCAGCCAAATGGGGAAGAATCAGCAATGAGTCCTGCTTTCTGATGGTGCTCTGAACAGGACTCAGGACAGCAACTGCCATTTAAATGTCATCCTCCTTGTTCATTTCTAAATCTGTTCAGGAATTCATGATTTTCCCTGAAAACTAGGTTGAATCAACTCCAAAATGGAACAGGTTTCTCAGGGACATAGCCACCTCTTCCCGTCTGCCTCTTAAGCACCAGAGACCCCATCGCTTCCCTTTGCTCTGTGATCCCTACTGTGTTCGTTGTTAGGAAAACAAAATCACTAAAAGAAGACTGGTAGAATACAAGTGGATATTCTCATTATGGCAGAATACCAAGTGGGGTATCATTTTCTGGCTGTCACTTCGTGGGCTAAAGCTTGGCAACTCAAGACTCTTGGGTTTGGTTCTACCACCAACTGGTTATGAGGTCCAGAGCAGGTGAGTTATCCTCCTTGGCCTTACTTTCCCTAAGGGTAATAACAGAAATACTTCATGATGGCATGACAGTGTAAGACACCAGCAGAATACAACTGTGACAACATTCCATGAGGTGGTAATACTTTGTAGTTCTACTGAATTTGTTCTCTTTACAGAACAGAATGCTAATAAAATGCTTAGTCATAAGTGGTTGGCCAGAGGTTCCTTATCGTTGATTGTAAGTAGGTGCTACCTTTGGGATATTTATTTGAAATACTAATACTTTGGTACTCAATTGTCAGCGTTCCATGGTGTAATTTTTATCTTTGGGATTGGTAGGAGCCCAAGGGCGGAAGAACAGTCAATAATTACTACCTCTTAACCTAAAGCAATTGTTTTGTTTTTGGAGCAAGTGAAATCTTAAGTTTTCAGCACACTTCTTAAGCACTGTTTCTGTGCTCTAAAAGCACAGACTCGTGAAGATGGGCCGATGGAAGAAGGCATCTCCAGAAAGTTCATTCTGCTGGGTCTTGACCTTCCTTACTTCCGGTACTGGCAGGCCTCTCTCTTTCCCAGTGAATACACATCTTGCCTGTTTTGTTCTTTGCTGTGTTTACCTTTTCTTGGTCATGTTATTAGCAATAAAGCTGTTTTCTGTTTACCTTTTCAACCCCAAATTCTCTTTTATGCCTTAGGCTAAGGCTTTTGATCGTTCTTCCAGACCCCTTAAATTGACTTAAGGTCTCTTCAAAATGTAAGATCTCCCATTTGCACTACTGGCCTTGAACATACTTATTTCTAGTGTTCCTGCCAACTAGAGACCTCTATATTAAATCCTAAAATGGCAGTAAAAAAAAAGTTGGAGAATTCACATTTATTGAATAACTGTTGTGATACAACAAAGAATTTCTGAATTCCAAATAAATAAAACTCATTTTCTGAACATTTTATCTGTTTCTTTTTAGCACCAAAAGGGTTGGCAATAGCCTGAAGTTGACCTGACAATGGGTCAACCTTATCCCATTGGCCTTTCAATCTGCTTAATAACAAGTCCTTGGCTGCTCTTTCTTCTCCCAGAGGGCGACCTACTGCCCGCCTTTCTGTACAATCTGGGCAAACCGACTGGTGATGGCAAGAGTAGTGTCAATGAAGCGGTCCACACAACTAGAGAGGCAGCTTTCAGTGCGAGGGTCTAGGCGAGTGCCTGGCTTCTCCACACACTTATCCCAACACAGCTCCATGAAGTGATGCACCTTAGAGGAAAGAAAGTCGGTAACAATTTGGGTCTGTAGACAGGCCTAACTCTGCCAATTTTATTTCCATCCTATTTTCATTTTTTGTCACCTTTCAATCAACAAGCAATGGGCTTACCTCACTTTCTAATTTGTCACCAATATAGCCCGGGCCCTCATTCCTAACATTGCAGCAGTCCTTTTATGCCCTCCTCCTCTACTTTTGTTCTCTTTACTAATTAAGAAATACTCCCCTCAAGTCACTCGTTTGCTTAGTTTATCAATTTCTCTGTGAGCCACTCTGGGTTCACTCTCATTTAACCACTGCCCATGCTGTTTCGTGTGGTCCACACAGCACACCAACTTGGCTCAGTTCTCTGGGAATGCCTGCCCTAAAGGTTTTTCCCATTCTTCAAAACAGTTCAAATTCTTACCTCCTTGATGGCCACTATTATTTTCTAATAGTGTCCAGTCCTTAATTGTACATTTTCAAACAGGGTCAATGCCTTCTTTTGTATTCCCACATGAGCACCAGGGTAAGCTGGGAAGGTATAGCACCAATTAATTGCCCCCAAAATACAGCACTCATCTCATTCCCAGCCTAATCCTTTGGAAGTAGTTCTTAAGCCTTTTTGGGGGTCATGGGCACATTTGAGAATCCAGTGAAGATTATGCATCCACGCTCCACAAAAATGCATATACAGGCACAGAAAAGGCGTGCACTTTCATAACATTCAGGACCCCAAATTTTCTAAGCAGGGTTCTTGCTACCTAACCTCCGCGAATCCTTCCCCTCCCAAAACGGGAGAAAACAGCCATTTACCGAGGGCTTACTATTTGGTAGGCTGGGTACTAAGCAGTCAGTCCTTTCTGCGGTCCCAAAAAGATGTCACCTCCGTTTGAGAGGCGCGTTCAAGGTCATGCAGCTCAGGGACACGCCGGAGGGAGCACCGCGCCTAAAGGGCTCCAGAAGCCTGGCTCTGAACTGGTGCAGCCTGCCTGCTCCGCGCCCAGCCTTCTCCAGGGGCGCTCTCGTCTTCAAATACATCATCGCACGGGATGCTCACACTCCAGGGAGGCAGCGAGCGACTGCGAAATCAACCCGCACTGGAGGTGCCCCGTCCAGGCGCACGCGGCCCGGGCAGGCAGAGAGGCAGGAGGCTCGGAGTCCGCGGCCCAACGGCTGCCGTGACCTCGCGCTGCCTCACCTTCCTCTCTGCCTTCCATCTTCTTTTCCCCGCGCTGCGCTGGGCTGCCCGGCACCTGAGCATGACCGGTCTCCCGCGGCAGGTGCGCCACGACTCGGCTCTCTCGCCCCACCGCGCCGCCCACGTACAGAGCTTCGCTAGCTTTTCCTGTCCTCATTGCACCGGCCGAGCAAAAAGGCTGAGAACCAGGCCTGTACCTCCCCCTCCTTTCGCCGCCCCGCTGCTCTCCCGCACCTGCGCGGTGACCTGCGCTTTCTGCTGCTCGGCAGCCACCAGGCGCTGCAACTCCGCCTCATCGGCCTCACGCAGCTCCGCCATCGCGCTCGTTGGTCCGTGCCCCCGGCGAGCGTGCGTGCGCATGCGCGCGCCGAACCGCCTTCCGGGGCGCGCGGCGGGTTCCGTTTCCGAGTTCCCTCTCCCCCCGCGGCGTGGGCCTTGTGGCGTGACTGCCTCCGGGTCGCTCGGTGACCTTGAGCCTTCGGGAGCAAGATGGCGCTGCTCTGGAGGCTGAGTGTCCTGGGCGCTGCCCGAGGCGGCCAAGGTGAGGGCGTGCGGGGAGGATTGGCCCGGGCGGAGGCCCCTCCTCGGCAGCTGTGGCCCCTGCCGAGAGCCGGAGTGAGCGCCGGTGCTGGGCCGCCGTGAGGTGGGAGCCCGGGCACCCAGAGGCCGCGGCCCGCCCCCGGCAGCTCTTCTCCCCGCTGCTGTCCGCGCGTGCTCGCCCGGCGGCGGGAGGCGTTGGGACCTGAGGCCCGGGGCCTGGCTTGCCGGTGCTTCGGACTCGGTGTAGGGACGGGGGGGCAGCTCGGTAAGGCCTTCACCGGGCGTTTGTGTGGAAGTACAGACGTGAGTGAAACTGTTCTCCTCTCAAAGAATTTTTACTTTTATAGGGAAAATACATATAAGCAGGTTTGACCATAAAGCAGAAAGTGCCGTGCCGTCCACACATTGCTAAGCCGGCCCAGAGGAACGGTATTTTGGAATGATTTCCCCGTCTGGGTTTCCGGAGCAGGTGCTCCTGCGATGCCTTTTAAGGGCGAGGAAGGCCCGGAAAGGACAGTTAGAGCTGCGGGGGTGAGCAAAAGCGATGAAGGAAGTGTAGAGACTGCTTGGTGTGAGAGAAAACAACACACCGGGTATTACTAGGGTGTGGAGCTCCAGGGGAGGAAGGGGGGGAGAACTGCAGTCACATCACAGACCGTCTTGAGTATATAGTTTACCTGCTGTGAGGGGGAGCCATTGGAGATACGACATAGATTTGCAGTTTAGATCGAACACTTTGGAAAGTAGTAGAAAAAAGGGAAGATCGTCTTAAGAAATGTTAAGGAGATCAGTTTGATTTGGCGGTTGACTGGATTTAGGGAGAAGTGGCTACATGGCTTTTTTCGGTTAGGTGAAATAATAGCTGGATGGCATTAGATAAGGTGTGGAACATGCAAATGGAAAACAGATTTACATGAGAAAGTGAGTGGAAGGATAACTGTAGTTCCTGGCTTGGTGAATTTGAAGTCTGTAGGGTCAGGGGAGAGCCCAGCAGGCACTTAAACTTTTGGGGCCCTGGAGAAAGATCAGGACCAGAGATAGAGAACCGGGTGTCATAAGCTGTAGACAGTAGACGCTGAGCGGGCACAGGAAGGGGGGAGAGCACAGGGCAGTTGATGGAATCCTGGGGAAGCATTTAGGAGTGAGTGCTGGAGGAGACCGAGAGGATGGCCAGGGAATCAAAGGGATAACTAGAAGAGAGTTCCATTAGGAAAGAGGGAGGAAAAGCCACCAGTGCCCGGTGGTGCAGAAAGGCCCATGAGGTGAAGGCTGAATGGTACCTGCAGGATATGGTCACATGGACACCTTTGCGAATTACCAGAGCAGTTTTGGTGGGGATAAAACAGGTTTGACTTGAAGAGTGAAGCGAAGTGAGGAAGTCAAGGTGCTTTGGACAACACCTTAAAGAAGCATAGCTGGAAAGAGAAGAAAGCAGGGGAAGAGTGCCGGGGCCCTAGTTAGAGTACAGAGGACCTGGGGCTAAATATGTCCCATCATTGAGGAAAAATGGCCAGTAGGAAGGAGCAGTTAAAGATACAGGAGAGGAATGGCCTTTTTAAGTGCTGTGACTTCTGGGAATTATGCCGAGCACCTTACATATATTAATTTTCAGCACAGTGTTAGTGTTGTTATTTTCATTTTACAAATGATGACATTGAGGTGTAGAGAGCCTGCTTAACTTAATTGCTCATTATCTCACACCTAGTACGTGGTGCAGTTGGCAGAACTTAGGTCTATTTTTTAATGAAGAGACAGGATCCAAAAGGGGACAGAAAGGGATATGTTGAAGAATGCAAGTGGAGAAATTGATCTTGAAAAGTATGACTATAGTAGACAGGCTTATTCCCAAACTAGTCCGAATTTCTTGGTGAAGATTATGTCTTATCTCTCTTGCTCCAGTGCAGAGTATGTACTAATGTTTGTTGGATGAATAGATGAATACATGGAAGGAGAAAGGAGTTATAATTTACTTTTTAAAATCAGTGAAAGTGAAGCTCTTTTACTTACATGGTTGCTTTTCAGTCTTTCTGTAGCTACTTGGTCTGACCTTCCAGCAACCCAGTGAAATAGATGCTTCCTCATTTTATAGATGAGATGTTATCTTCTGTTTGGGGTTAGTAACTTACCTGTAGTCATTTAGAAAGTGTGTCAGTCCTGCTAGAGGAAAGGTGCTAATGATCTCCTGATGTCTGTTTCCTCAGCTCTTTTCCTCCGAAGCCCAGTGGTCAGACCTGCTCATGTCTCCGCATTTCTCCAGGACCCCCGTACCTCTGGGTGCTGTGGAGCACAGCATGTCCACCTGTCGCGCGGCTGCCACTGTATGTTTCCTCCGTTGCTGCTGCCTTCCGGGCCCTGGCCGCCCTCATCTGGGCTGACTATGCCTGTGGCAGGACTTGGTCTGTGGGGGGAGGGCGCGTCCAGCGCTGTCAGATGAAGATCTAGCCTACCTCTTGGCAGACAGTAACAGCACAATTGAATGGTGCTGTTTACACTCACAGAGTACCTTCTGGTCTAAGTCTTTTTTTTTTTTATTTCTGATTTTTTAAAAAGAAAATAGCTCTAGGAAGAGTTGGTTCAATATAGTTTTGTAATTCTTCTTTATTTAGCTAATGGAGAGGAGCCAGGTACAAGGAATTTGAAACAGTAGATAATTAAAAAGGCATGTGTATTCTTAGCTGCCATTGACTTGCTTATTTTTATATAGGTTTATAATAAAATCTTACGGTATTTCTGAGATGAATACTTATTCAGGAATTATTAACATCAGTCTTAGAAAGTCTGTCGGTGAATGAGTTAACTGTATTTCCATTTTTAATGCCTGGAAAGAGCAATATTTTACAGAGATAAAGACTTCTCTTGAGTCTTACTTAGATGTAGCTGCATCTGGGTTAGGAGAAATTAGGCAAGGATCGTTCTTCTGTGTTTTAGAATTATTTTTTCCTTGAGAATTTTTGTTTCTGTATTCCTTGGCTTAGTTCAGGCAGATTTAGTGGAGTGGTTTTCCTGTGGGGGGTGTGGGTCTGAAGCCATATACGTAGTTTTTAAGGTATGGTCCCTGCTCATTCTTCCTGGAAGTGCACCGTCCTATTACAGATTCCCAGGGGGAGTGGCGGTTACTAAAAACAGGCACTCAAGGACGTGTTTGAAGCCCAGTTTGTTTTTCACTTGCTTAAGAGATTTTATGTTTCATATCTGTTTTGGATTGTTTATAAGTAGTGGGACAGAAGGAGGACCATGCTCCTAAAAGTTGACATCAGAACTCTGCTCTCATTGAGTTGGTTTAATTTTGTTTTGGGAGAATTTTTAATATTACTTACTTCCAGAGATTAGATAGTGTAACTAAAAGAGTGATATTTTAAAGGAATTCTTCAGGTGTCAGTCATTTATGCTCATAAGTTCAAGATTGGTAGTTCTGCAAAGAACTTTTGTCCACCATCTTGCTTGTAAGCAGTGTGGGTCTATCTTCTAATCAGTATATATAGGTGTTGAGACTTCCTGTGCTGAAAGGCTTCAAAAAAGGGAGATAGCATTTCTTTCAACTACCTACTTTATCTTCCCCAGTTTTTGTGCAGCGTTGCGTTAGATGCATAGTGTTTACTGTTCTGTCAGTTTGGCTTATTTTGTGGCAAATGTTGATTGGGAAAGATGCGTGTTTTCCCCTTCAGCTCTTACGAATCTGTCCTTCTTCCATAGCCGGCTCCAAGGCTGCATCTCTCCATTGGACTGCTGAGAGGGTCGTTAGTGTTGTGCTTCTGGGCCTCCTTCCGGCTGCTTATCTGAACCCTTGCTCTGCGATGGACTACTCCCTGGCTGCAGCCCTCACTCTCCATAGTCACTGGCAAGTACAGCAGCCCCTCAGTATTACATCGTCGGCTCGTGTCATTTGTCGAGAGCTGGTCTCATTGTAGCGTGTGAAGGAGAAGTTGACTGAGATACCCGAAACCTGTAGAAACCTTTGAAACATACAGGCCCAGATTTATGTATCCCTTGCTTACCTGATGTCTTCACTTTAATATCTAATAGGTATTTTGAATATAGCATGTTATAAGACTGAGTTCTGATCTCGCCCAAATCTCTTCCTCCAGTACTCTTGCCCATCTAAAGTAATGGCATTTTCATTCTTCTTTTTGTTCAAGCCCCAAACTCAGCCATCATCCTTGATTCCCATAGTCACCTCCTAAGTGGTCCCCCTTCTGTCTGTTTTCAACACAGTAATCCCAGTGATCCTGTTAAAATATTAAGTCAGGTTGGTCAACACATTTCCTCTTCTCAAACTTACATTGTCACCTAATCTTACTGAAACTAAAAATTGTAATTCTTACAGTGGTCTGCAGACTTTCTGTGATCTGGCTCTGTTTCTTCCCTCATGTCCAGCTGCTCCCATTCCTGTCATCTTGATAATTCTCAAACATGTCAGGGACACTCCCAGCCTCGTGTTTATTCTTTCTATCCCTTCTGCCTGTAACTATCTTTTCTAGTTGTATACCTGGCTTGTTCCCTCATTTCTTGCACAACTCAAATGTCACCTTCTAAATGAAGCCTTCTCCAACCACTTATCCACAGTTGCATTATCTTTCCCAGCATTTCTTCTCCCTGTCACCTATTTTATTTTTCTCAGTAGCTCTTATTACCTCGTAATAACACTGTATCATTTGTATATTGTGTATGTCTTGTCTCTCCTCACTAGAATGAAAGAACAAATACAGAAAATCACAAGAATCAACCCTATGAATTAATGAATTATTACAAGGGTCACACCACCCAGGTCAAAAATAGAACTTTGCCACCTACTCCAGAAACTTCTTGTGTTCTATCTTAGTCAAAACTCTTCAGCCTTCCCTTGCCAGAAACTATTATCCTGATTTTTAGAGTAATCACTTCCGTACATTTCATCATAGTTTCTTAATTTGTATTCTTAAATGTGTATTCTTAAACACAATAAGAAGTTCAGTCTTGCCCCTTTAAAAAAAAAGAAATATGACATGAGTTTTTGATTATTTTTGTTGACTGCTGTACCTTTAGTAGGCCTAGAACAGAACCTGACACTAGGCACTAAGTATATTTGTTGAATGAATTTCCAATTTCTACTTACTTTATCCAGTATAGTTTGTTAGACTTTCTAAGTTAATGAACCTTCTAGAAAGTTTGTAAATGACAGTCCTTGAGTTGTTCATTTCATGTTGTTTTTCAAGGACAATATGGTATCATGGTGTGGGGGTGGTCATTTTGAATGTTAGAACTGAAGGGAGTACCTTGACCAACACTGTTCCCTTACAGGTGTGGGAACTAAGCCCTAGGGAGGTTAAGTGATTTGTGAGAGTAATTTTCTAGCTGGTGTTAAAGGGGATTTTGCTTACTTGGTTTCTAGGGTTGTTAGGAGAATTAGGAGAACTACTCTTCACACAGATAGACCTTCTGAAACGAAGGATTCCAGATGCATGTGAGATCACAGCACGGTAGTGTTTCTCTAGTATGTGTTTCCTGAAGGAGAGCCATCTGAATTCATGAAAAGCCAGAATAAGAGATAATCCTAAGTGACACGTATTTATTCCAGTTGATGCTGTAGCTGCTTCACTGATTCTAACTTCTCACACACACACAGTGATTTGAAAGAGTTGCCTATAATTGTGCACTAGTTCCTCAGCATCCACTCTCTCCTTTTTAAGCGTCCAGTCTCTTTTTAACCCACATTAATTGGACTTTTATTCCAGCTATTTAATGAAGTCGTTCTTACCACAGTCACCTAAGACCTTCATTTTTCCAAATCCAGTTGTCTGTTCTCTGTCTTCCACTTGCTTGAATTCTCTGGAGCATTCAAACTAATTGACTATTTTCCCTCTTTAAATAATTTCTCTTTGGCTTCCTAGATGCTATACTCACCTTGTTTTCTTCCTCCTCACCAGCTATACCAGTCTCCTCTGCCAGCTCCTTCTCCTCTGGCCTCTGAATCATAAAGGTCTGAACCTCTGACTTGGTCTTGCCTTTCTTAATTTCTCTACACACTTTCCCAAGGTGAGCTCAGATTTGACCTCTTTTCCTGACCCGCAGACTTATATCTCCATTTGTCTAACCAGCATAACCACTTGGCTGTCTAGTAGTAATCTCAAGTTTAACATTGCCCAAATCACTCCCTCACCTCCAATATCTCTTAATTTCCCCTTTAAAACCTCCTCCTCTCCTGTTCTTCCCTAACTCAGTTAAGTTTAGAATCTCAAGCCGAAAATCCTGGGAGTCATTCTAGATACTTCTTTTTGTTTTACCCCACATCTAGTCTAGTCCATCATTTCTTTCTGTTAATTCTCTCCTAAAACATAGCCTGAATTGTCACTTAACACTATCTTCCTGTCAGCCTGGGTTCAGCTGGTAGACTTAGTCTAAGTTTCTTCAGTTGCCTCCTAACTAGTTTTCTTTTTCTGTTCCTGCCAACACTGTCCATTTGCCACACTATAGCCAGAGAGACCTTTTTAAAAAATAAAATTACATTTCTCCAAAGAGGATAAACAAATGGGCTAATAGTATATGCAAAGGTGCTCAGCACCTTTGACAGAGAAATGCCAGTCACAACCACAAGATATGCCTTCACACCACTAGGATGCTGTCATATTGGACATTAACTAGTGTTTCAAGGATGTCAAGAAGTTGGAGCCCTCGTATCTAATTCCAGAATATTTTCAGCATTCTCAAAAGAAATGTTGCAGCCATTGAGGGGTATTATGTTTAGTACACATGGTGTGGTGGGTCACCGGGAAAACAGTGTAGCACAGAGAAGGCAAATAGTGAATCTGTGGCATCTTACTACACTGGACAGTGACTGCATTGGGGTATGGGTGGAGACTTGATAATATGGATAAATATAGTAACCACATTGTTTTTTCATGTGAAACCTTCATAAGAGTGTATAGCAATAATACCTTAATAAAAAAAAAAATGTTGCAGCCACTTTGGAAAACAGTTTGGCAAGTACAACATAAAGAGTTACCATACCAGTCAGTGATTCCACTTCGAGCTGCCTACCACCCAAAATTGAAAACTCATCCCTACACAAAATCTTAGAATGCTCATAGCAGTGTTATTTAGAATAGCCACAAGATACAGACAGTCCAAATGTCTGTCAGCTGATAAAGAGCTAAATAAAATGTGATATGTTCTTACAAAGGAATATTACTTGGCCAAGAATTGAAGAACCATATATGCTACAACAGGAGGAACCTTGAAAACATTATGCTAAGTGAAAGAAACTTGACACAAAGACCACATTGTGTGATTCATTTATATAAATGTCAAGAATAGACAAATTCATGTTTGAGACAGAAAACAAATGAGTAGTTGGGTAATGGACTAATTGGTACACAGGGTTTCTTTTGGGAGTGCTGAAAATATTCTGGAATTAAATAGTGATGTAGTCTCACAACTCTGAATATACTAAAAGCAAATGAATTTTATACTTTAAAAGGGTTAATTTTATGGCATGTGAATTATATCTAAATAAAACTGTTGTTGAAAGTAAAGTTAGGTCACTCCTTAAAGCACATCCATGGTTTCCATCATATTTCAAATAAACTTCAAACTCCTTATCACGGCCTTCTGGGCCTTCAGGGCCTTACCTGATTTGCCCCTGCCTTCTGACCTCCATGTCCTCCAGCCACACTGTTCTTTTTACTGTTCCTCAAAGATGCTAAGGTCATTGTCACTTGTTCTGGAATGCACTGCTCATTCAGGACATCCTTTCTGAAAAGCACACTACTTTTCTTCCTTATCTGCTGGGATGGCTGTCCTGTGAGGGTATGGATGTTTTCTCCTTGGGATTCTCCCAACATCTGTAACAGGTTCTGGCACATAATAGCTGCTTAATAAATTATTTTTGAATTAATGAAAAGCTGTAGAGCATTTGTTTTAGATTAAAAAAACTCCAGTGTGAACAGAGCAACAATTACTGACTCTGATAGAAATGACTCAGGGATATTAAATCTGAAGAATAGGAAGAGGTCTTTATTATATTCTTAGGAACTCTTGATTCCTTCATTTTGTTTTATGATTGTTATTCCTGTGAGCTGCATTTTGAACCTGATTATTTTTTTGCAGCCATGTTACCTGCATAGCCTCCTAGGTCACTTGTGGTTTTTCATTCATACTATGGCTTTGTTCCCTTAGGGGCCTTGGACAGGTTGTCACTGACTACGTTCCAGGGCCCACAGCGCAGAAGGCTGCCAAGGCAGGCGTCTTGGTGCTCTCGACTTTGACCTTCGCGGGGCTCTGCTACTTCAACCACCATGACGTGGGCATCTGCAAGGCTGTGGCTCTGCTGTGGAAGCTCTGACCTTTTGACTTAATGCTTTGAGAATCGATTGCACACCTCTTTGCTGCTGTGCCATTCAGCTCACAGTAAGGAGGAAATAACAAATAAGTGCATTGGTGAGACAGATCTAATCACCTGGTTATTTTTAGAATTTAATCTTTGAGGAAAAGTTCGAAGAGTGTGTCCAGGAAATTAAGAGACTGAGTTCTGTATTCTGAGTTAATGGCATTGTCTTCCAGCTTCTCAGAGTATAACTAATAAGCATTGTATTTGATCTTTTGCCTTTGAATTTATCAAACTCTTAAAGGGAATTCAGCTTTATTACTATCAGTACCTGATCAAGCTTCTGTATCTGTCCTTGGCATGATGGAGAAAGGGAAAGACTGTTAATTCATAAGTAAGGACTTTGCAGAAAATCAGGCAGTGTTTAATCTTTGGAAACACCCCCCTCTGCTCAGGTGACAGCAGTTACTGGTGGTCCCATGTCCTAGACTTTAAAATTAGGAAATGCTGGTATTTCACACTACTAATTTCTAAATCCTAGGAAGAAGAGTCTGGAGAGCTTTTGAATGTAGAGAAGTGCCATGTAGGGAATAGGTTCCCTTACAGATGTATCAAAATACTACAGATTCCAAACTGAGACTTAATCTTCAAATATGTTTATTTTACTTGTCCAAACTATAAGTAATAAATTGTTTTTTCCCACTGTGGGAATCTAATGTGAAAGTGTATTCCATGAAAATAAAGTTTTTAAAAAATAAAACGCTGTATAATAAAGATGTATTCTATTCTTTTACGTAAACTGTCCCTAGTTTTATTCAGTAGAACTGAGTGTTGTGTCTACAGCTCAAAAACAGGACTGTAATACAAAAAAGACTGACATGTAGAAAATAGAACTACCCTGGGCAGAGGAGTTTTTATTGAAGAGAGTGCTGAGATTAAGTGGTAGCAATTAGAATTAGGCTCAGGTCACGATGCTCTGAACACCCGCTCTTGGAATTCAGAGTATGTTCTTTGAGCGGTTAGTCTGGTCCAGGGGGTGAGTGTAAGGCACGGCATTTCTTTTTCCTAGCAACGTAGAGGAACACGGGACTTGGCGCATTTACTCACGGAGGACCACAGGGCAGCTGAGGCACGCTGCTGATGGGGAGCTGGCTGGAAGATACGTGTATGTGTTCCTGAAGGTCTGGACGAGGGTCAAAGAGAAACTCCTCTTAATGTGCTTATGGCCTTGTAGGAGATTCAGATGTATATTAGCGTTTAGGAAGAGAGCTGATTGAAAATTCTATTTTGGGTGGGTTAAAGGTTTCAGAAGGGAGAGATGCCTGAATTGCTGTGGTCTGCCGAGCAGTGGTGGTGATGGTCCAGTTCGCTGTCTCAGGGAGGGATATTTTATTACATTGTTAAGACTTGCTGGTTCTTGATGACAGCAGACTGACCTTTAGTCAGTTTTAGTATTGTTTTATAATTCTCCATTGACAGTGGCACCCCCCTGCCTTGCCTGGCCCGTAGCACACCACTGCTGTAAAATGGAGCGATGAAACAGGCTTATGGGGAGGGCAGTACCTGGGTGATAGGAGAATCCTGTAGTCACCAGTGCTGTCAGATCCTCGTTTGGATCTGGAAGGCCGTCTAGAGCTGATAAGCTTTGTTAGGTCGTGACTGAGAAGTAGGAATGGAGACTGGTTGGGTACCGCCTGCCCAGGTAGGTCTGTAATTAGGATGGAGCCAAGAGGTCACGGTGGAGAACCAGTGGGTTGCTGTGAGCTGTTGGGGCAGCAGGGAAAATGAGGCAGCAGCCAACAGAAATAGGAGGTTTCGGAGATTAAGTAGGAAAGGATCAGAATTGTCCTTCAGAATGAATTTAGGTGGCATTAGGAAGCTGGATCAACTAGAGGCAGAAGGATGCCTGAACTTTGACAGGGCCTGAGAAGCGGGGGTCGACTGGACAAGGTACCATGGAAATAACATTCATTCACCTGGTAGTACAAGTACCTCTTGCAGTTGGCACTGTGGATTAAGAGAGAAGACTTTTTCTGCCCTTGAGAGGAATTCAGTCTGATTGGGACAGCAGGTAAATGATGGCAATACAGTAATAAGTGTAATAATACTTAAGCACACCAAGAGTGACAGAACAAAGGGTGCAGTAAGAAATTGGCCAGTTTCCTGTAGGAGAATAGTAACCTGAAAGATAAGGAGCTGACAGGTGGCCAAGGAAGCTGCAGTGAGGCGGGGCTGAGGATGGCAGAGGAAGCAGAAGCCGTGCGGTCTGTTGTGACTGCAGCACAGAGAGGGCCTACTACAGGGCCTCATAGGCATGACAAGTAAGAGACCTGCCTGCATGGCGATGAGTCTAAAGGTTGCTCATCATGCAGATGACATGGTCAGAGGTTTATTATAAATGGGTTATGCTGGCAGCTGTGCAAAGCATGGATTTGAGGGAGGTGAACATGGAGACAGATTATTTTAGTGGTCCAGAAAAGAAATAATGAATTCCGAAGGTGGTGGTAGCCAGAATGAAGAAGAGAACAAATTCAAGAGATATTTAGAACTTAGAATCAATGAGTTATATGGGTGTGAAAGATCAAGAGAGGGAGAAATGTTCAACTTTTCTGTTGTGAATAGGTGGATGAGAAGTGGTGTCATTGGTTTTTGAAGGGAAATTTGGCATGGTAGTGATGCAAAAGGTCACTACCAAAGTTTTGGGTTTGTGAGATATCCAGGGAGAGAATTCGTAGACTTCTATTTTTGGCAATATGCCAGACTAAATTTTAGAAATTATTTTGCTTTGATGCACCTTAGAATGTAAACAAGAACACCTTTTAAAACATGACTAAACTTGCTAAAGCAAGTCCTCAAGCCAGAGCAGAATGTGCGTGCACTCGGGGCTTTGGCTGCTCTGGGGGCTGATCCCAGGTGGCCTGGAGTTCTAGTTTTAAGGCAGGAACACGGCCCGGGAGCAAAGCTTCAGGCTCATTGGAGTTGGATCGGAGACTCCCTAAACCCAGGAACCACAAAGAATTTTGCTCTCAGAGAGTGAACTAGAAAAATAGTTTTTACCTAGAAAGCTGTCCTGCCTTGGGTCTGGCTGGAGGGAAGAACGGCCTCTGAGGATATGTGGTGGAGGGCAACCCTCATGCCAGTTTCCGGCCTGAGTTCCTACTATCTGCATGTCTAAAAAGAGTACATGCTGGGGATTTAACATGTACTGAGTTTGGTAGTGCCCCAGATGCTGGCATAAGTAAAGTGATTCGAGAAGGAAGGTTTCTCCAACACAAGCCTCAAAAATCCCCACAAAGTTCCAGTAAACCTGAACTTCCAGCCAAAAAAGTCACAGTCCATACAGGAACACCCTGACCAGGGGGCAGCACAGTGACAGAACCACACCCACAGAGGTGTCAGACGGAACCCAAATAGGAGAGATGGAGGTTTAGACGCAAGTCAGTTGTCAGGATCAAGGATCAGAAGGGCTTTGGAGAAAGTGGTCCACACCTGATGCTATCATCTCGTTCCATAGACACCTGGGAGGCAGAAGTCTGCTTAGAGAAGTTGTTTCTCCACGTCCTTACGGTGAATGTCAGAATCAATTCTCATTGCTTCTGGATACCCAGGTTATGGGATCCTCGGCACTTCACACCCCATTGAGAAGCATGTATCTATGGCTGTGTGTCTGGAGCTTAGGAACTATATTTGAGGTTAAAAATGCCTGAAACGGTCACTTTCAGTGTGGTCCCAAAGCTAACTCACTGGTGTCTCTCCTAGTAAATGGAGTCTCCCAGCCTCTGTCATGCTGGTGATGGTGGGGTCACAGCCCTTCTGATAATGGACCTCTCAGAAATAGAGTGTGTATGTTGGACATAAGACTATGAAATTCATTTTTGAGAAAAATGTAGGATGTTTCAGTCTAACCAGCAAGGTGAACAACTGTTATTTAAAGTATTTAAAATGTCATGATTTGGTCAACTGAATTAAATCCATTTGTAAATGTTCAAATGATCTTTGATGTGGGGATTTCTCTTCTGTTTTCTGGAATATAATTAAAATGGGTAAAACTGCTTTTTCACAGAAAATAAATCAGAAATACACAAAGTCCTATAGAAAAATGAGCCACAGTAATAGGTAGACAAATGACTTTTAAAATATGAGAATAACACCTTATGATAATTGTAATATCTCTGACACCAGATGCAATGGTGTGTTTCTTTCCTGTGTTCATGTGTAACAGTAACAATATTATATACAGCAGAAATAGTAGTATAGCTTCATTCAGGCTCCTGGACCCAATTCCAGTGTGTATAAGTATGTGGGAAGGGGTCTTCTCACGCATACTTAACACTAAGCAATTCTCAAACACCAGCAGTTCTGTTGGAGAACTCAGTTCTGATGCTCTCTGCCTGGAGATGGCACCAGATTCCCAGGTTAAGAGCTCCATCCTACAAGACTGCCCTCCACCCCTCACTCCAGATGCTGGTTACAAGCCCCAGGCAGCTCCTTGTGCTTTGACCTAGGGGCTACAGACTGGAGGTTTCCAGGACCTCCCCCTTACGTTCGATTAATTTGCTAGAGCTGCTCCCAGAACTCAGGAAAACACTTAGATGTTTACCAGTTTAATAAAGGCTACCATAAAGGAAACAAGTTAACAGCCAGATGAAGAGATGCACAGGACAAGGTCCCAAATAAATGAGCCCCTCTCCTTGTGGAGCCTGGGGCCGGGCTTGGTGGCACATGGAGGCGTTCTGGTTCCCCGGGCTTGGAAGCTCTTTCCGACTGAGAAGCAGGATCTAAACGAGCAAAGCAGGTAGAGCAGAGAGCTCTTCTCACACGTTTCATGAGGGCTTCATTGCAGTCATGACAGACTAAAGTATTGTCCAATCTCCAGCCCCGGCCTGTGGGTGGGGGTCCAAAAGTGTCCAGTTAACATGACAAACACCCATTTCACCTTTAAGACTCTGCAGTGTTTTCAGGTCATATGAATGACCAAATATGTATTTCTTATAATTCATTATATCACAATAATTAAAACCATAATTAGATACCAAGGGCTGTGCGATCCCCAAAGATGAGATAGTTTAATAGCATAAGTGGTGAAGTTATAGTGAAGCAGGCATAAAAAAAAGAAAAGATGAAGAAAACCAGTGTCACGAGGGTCCTGTGAGGAGGAGGAGCTGCACTCGCTCCACAGCCTGGCTGGCTGTTCCACATATCATGAATGTCCACAGGAACAAGGGAGTTTGCACCCCAGGAGCTGTCAGTCCGGTGGAGGAGACAAAGGGGAGTGGAAGTTTATGATACAGACTGTCATATGAATAAGTTCACAAGTCTGATGAGAGAGAAGGGGAAACGGGATTCACACGGCATTTAACTTCCCACACAGCACTCCCGGGTCGAGAGAGGCTTCTGCTATGAACCACACAAATCTGCTACAATGAACCAAAGTTAAGGTGCTGTGTTAAGGGGAAAACTGGGTCATGGTGTGTAAGAAACCACAAGATGAAGTGAAAACATTATCCTACTCTTGCATCTCCTTGCTCTCTGCCTGGAACGGCCTCCCCCATCTTTGCCAACAGTTCCCCATCGTCTTATCCCTGTCTGTCCTCTAGAGGTGTGTGTGTCCATAGTTATCATTATTGTCTGTTTAGCTCTTTTCTCTTTTGCCTTTTCCCTCCTTTTCTTATTTGACTGACTAGCAAGTTTTATATTCTGTTTTGATATAATTTGGTTACATATTCTCAGGAAGCTAATACAACTTAAAAGTTGTTGCTATATGCCTCTTACTGTATTTATATACTTCCTTGGTGGGAATAAGTTTTGTTCCTGTCATATAATCTGAAGCTTTCCTGACAAAAAAGTGTGTGTGTGTGTGTGTTGTATTTTTCCCTTGGTTTTCAACGATGCTCCCAGTTGGAAAAAAAACAACTATGCTCAGAAGCCAAGTGAGACAGGATCACAATTCCCTTTCAACAGGAATAAAACAGGACACTCTTGAGTCTTGAGATTTTACTCTGAATCTTTATATAGTTGTATTCACTCAGAAAATACCTACCACTCACTTCCAACTTCTAGCATTCCTTTATTGCCGAAGGAGAGACCCACAAGTCCATCAGAAAACAAAAAGATTGTTTTAGTAACATTTTGTAATAGTGTTGGTGAGGATGTCAGGAAGGATATTGGACCAGATACTACCATTATCTGGAACTGCTGACACTTTGAATAACTCGAGTATCCATCCGATCCCAAGGGAGAGCCCACTGAAGAGAGGAATGTAACTGCAAAGACTTTTATGATTCTTCTTTTCTCACGGAACATGTGAAAACAAAGCCTTTGAAACCAACTCTGCTACAAGCTATCTTCAGGCAGGTAAGGTTGAAGATACTACTGATTTGACTGCATCTTCTACTGCTGATGATGACTGGCAGAGCCGGCTAACAAATCAAATAAATAGAAAAGTTACTAAGCTTAGAAAATGACAACCAAACTAATAAAAGAAAAGCAGAAGAGATGTTGGAAAAAATAACATATTAAAATAACATTGATGATTTAAAAAAAAAAAGAAAATACTACTCATTTAAACAGCCCTTTCACATTCTTCTGTAAAAATAAATAAGGGCTTTGACAAACTGGACTTCAGTGTCAGTGCATGGCTATGAAACAAATCTCAGGGACAACCTGAGAAAGGATGTGAAAAGAATTGTCTCTGAGTTGAATTCACATCCTACTACAATCTGGAAATCTTTCTTTCATGTTTTACTTACCCAACTAGAAACTTCTAAGGGCTGGGGTCATGTCTCCAATACCCTTGCGTTCCCACTGCCGGACTCAGCCCACTGCCTGGCAGTGAAAGGTGTCAGGAAAAAGTTGCTCAGTGAATGAATGAGTTGTGGTCTCTGTAGCCTCTGCTTTTTATCAGCAAATAAGCAGCACATTCCTGTGTGGAAAGAGGTGTTTTAAACAGAACTGATGTGTAGCTAGCAAATGATCAACAGATGCTCAACAACACAGTGAAATTGTAAATTAATGTTTCTTGGCAATATCAGCTGCTTCTGACAAAAAAAGCTAGACATCATGGCCAAAGAGGCAGAAAAGTAAGACGGTTTGTGTCTAGCTCTTAAGTTATGAAAATGGCTGAGTAAAACATGGACACGTCAATGCAATTGGAAGAACCCTTGCCTTAGAAGTGAAAGGCTGCTGCACAGGCCACGGAGGTGCCGTGTGAGTCAGGAGGCAGGCGGGAGTGAGGGACGAGCAGGCCACAGCCTTTGCTGTTTTCTGTGGGAAAGGCAAGTAGCTTAGGATTGGATAGCTTGGAAATTCCAGCAGGCTTGGGGCGCAGGGCCGTCCCTGGGTATCTGGTATTGGCCCTGGGTTGATTTGGGGCAGAGGAGATATTGGCTTTATGTATGAGAGCTAGACAAAGGAGGTGGCTGGGGGCACGGGCTTGGGACTGCCCGGTCGGTACAGGAAAAGTGTGGCCGCCAGCAAGTGTACTGTCTTGGAATTAGCGAGCCCAGAGTGGCAGTCTATCCCCAGCCAGCAAGGCCCCCCAAAGATATCAAAACATGACACAGAAAATAGAAAATGGTTAATACAGAAGCCTCTAGAGCTTAAAAGAAATCTTGAGGCAAAGAAGCTTATGGATAGGAAACTCTAACCCACACCCATCAAAATGGTGCTGCAGAGGGCGTTGCGTTGAATCTGTGAACTTGGAAAGCATTTCCATCCTCGCTGCCTTCCGTCCCCTTGTCCACCTCTGTCTGTGTTAGGGTTCCTTTATTTCTCAACAAGTTTTACCATTTTTCTATGAGTAGTTTTATTACTTAGATTATTCCAGTATGTCCTTCTTCACTATTATAAATGGGACTTTAAAAATTGTTTCTTACTCATGTCACTCATGTTGAAGTGAAATCATTTTTTTGTGGCTGTTTATGTTTTGCAACTTTGCAAAACTAATTATCATCTCTGAGAGATTTTTAGTTTTAAAAACTTTGCTATAAAAATTCAAAAACTTGTGTAAGTACCCATCTAACCCAGCTTCAACAATTATCAAAATGCTTCTCACCTTATTTTTCTATTTCCCTGCTCCCATACAGTCATGACTCCTTCACTTCCACTTAGGAGGCCCAACAATTGCCTGTAGTTTTTTTCTGGCTCCAACGAAACATCACATAGATATATGCAAAGCTTCTGAATCTCTGGAACGCTTTTTCCTTTTTTTTCCTTTCCCTTGTTTTATTGTTTTGTTTTGTTTTTTAATAGCTTCCGTGCTGATCTTTCCCCACAGGTCTCAACTTTGACCTTTGATACCTATTTAGAAGCCGTGTTTGTTACCAGGCAGAGTGAGTGAGGATTTCCTGTGGTTCGGTTCCCATCCAGGGACACGTGGCTGAATCCGCCTCTAATATCCGTATCTGGAGGGTAGACTGACATGCATGTACCCCAGCCTCATTCCCAGTTACTAGCAGTTTTTCCTTAGTATACTTCTGCTCTGCACAATTTGCAGTTCTCTGACTCCTGTTGCCTGGTTTTCTGTTAGTCTCAGCTAATCTAGTACGTGAGGAATTGTGGCTTTTAAAAATGCTGTCCTCGTAAGATTTTCCCTGATTCCTCCACAACTCAAAATCACACCAGGCCTGTTCTCAGAGACTACTTAGTTTCCCCAAAATTTCTGCCCAGTTGTACTTTAAGATTCATGTGACTGGAAGACAGCAAAATAGCTATAGATATGATTTTCCATTTTGGGGGGTGGGGGGCGACTCTTGGGAGAGGGAGTCTGGACAAGAAGCAATATCCTACTGGAAAGAAAGGGACATTGTTGCTAAAGGACTTCAGGACTAGTTTATCCAAGTCTTACCTAGCCTACCTCAATATTTTACCAATACGAATATTAAAAAAAAATACCATACATGTAACACGACAGGAAATAAGGATGCTGTGAATAAAGAAGTGGCCTTTCTGTGGCCCAGCTCCCCTGCCTCTTCCCCTAGCAGGATGGCTGGTGCAGATGGTGCCTCCTGAACCATGACTCGACCACGTCAGTGTCTGTCTAGTTTGAAGCCAGGGCACCTCCTCCCCATTTGCAGACCATGGCCAGCACGGCCTGCCTCCTCTCCCTCAAGGCGGTTACAACAGAGTTAGGGGCTGCTTTGCCGCTAGTTTATTTCCTCCTATGACTTCGAGGAGTGGGAGATTTAGTAACTTTTTATTTAGCTTCTTCGTCTTTCGTAATACATTTAGAAAATCAAAATACTCTTCTGGCCAGATTGGTGGTCATCCACTACAGATTATCTCTGACATGGTGTGCATTTTAACCTGAACATTCTCAATGTCTCACCTAAACACAGTCCAAGTACCTCTTTTTCGAAGCTAAGACACTCCTGACAATGTTCTTTGGAGAATTTTCATGTCCCACATTTTTGTTTCTCCTCATCTCTACCTGCCAAAGAAAAAGAAATGCAAACAGAAGTTTTCAGCAATCTGTTATGGACACTTGCCAGTTTCCCATTAGGCACAGAAACCCGAGTGTCCGAGCTGGCAGATGCTTGGTGCAGACGTAGGAGGTCTTAGTTTGGGGGCCTCCCCCCTTCTTCATGTCCACCCACTCTTACATTTGGGTCATCTAAAATGCTTTTAAAACCTTGTTTGCTGTTCTTTATCTCTAAAGCATGAGATGGCATCTCAGCACCAACTGTGCATCTCGCCTGCTCCTCGGTGTCTGTCTGGGAAGGAAGATGGGCATGAATCCTGCCTCACTAGCACCGTTCCCCTTTCTTAACCATGGTCCTTTGTCTATAGAGTGCCGTGCAATTTGCGAAGAGATTTCACACACACCGTTATTATTCAGGCACTCGTATATTTAAAGATATTTAAGTTGTCTACTCCACTTCAGGAGCTGTGCGGGGCCCTGGGATACAAAGACGAGAAAGACACAGCTCCTGACCTCTGGGAGCTCACAGGCTTGATGGGAAGGCACGGCACACAGCAGCAGGGTGCTCTATGCACAAGTAAACTTCTGATAATGGTTTGTTTTCTAAGTAGATGTTTTTTAAAAAACTGGAAAGTGAGAACATTGACTAATGGGCTGAAATTTGTCCTTTTGATAGTTATAGTATGTGTATGTACATACATGCCTGTGTGTTACATAAAAACTGAATAGACTGACATTTTGGCTTATTAATGTCTTAGAGCATGGCCAGAACTTCATCTCTGCTGAGCAGCTGGACAAATACAAGGATGGGCCTTGACCTCGAAGCCCAAATCCATGACCCCCCAGTGATCCCTCAAGGCTCAGTCCGGCCAGTCAACTTAACTTCTCAAGACTGAGCAACAATGCCGGCTGAGTGAAGGCTTCCTGTAAAAGGAAGGACATTTTCCTCCTTTGCTGGCAGTCACGGTGTAACTCAGGTAAGGGGCTGAGCCTTTTCCCATGCCACCCTGTAGCTTTGGCATCATTCAAAGTGGAAATGGATTCTAACGGCATGTTATTTCCTGGGCAGTAACATCTTAAATGGGGAAGTGAGTCAGCAGGGCCCATGGAAGTTATGAACCCAGATCAGTCACATGGGTAGTGGATTTGCTTAATCTGAATATAACTTTCTCTCCAGATCACTCCCCTTGCAATTGGGTAGAAATGCCCACACCGCTTGCTCAGTCTGGCAGCTGCCAGGCTAAGTTCTGGTAGCACCCGGGGCTGTGGCTTTCTGGGTACTCACAGTAGTTAATCCATTTAGCTTGGACCCTTCCTTTATATGACTTTAAAAGGTATGAATTATTAGGAATATTGAATATCCAATTAAGAGGAAAAATGATGAAATAAAGGACTCAAAACTGTAACAAACACAATGTTGTTTTAATTCTAATTTAGGGGTGTTCTGGAATGAAGCAGTCCTGTGCTCTCAAAAAAAAAAAAGGCAGGGGGTGGGTGGGCACTGGCTGCCTTTGAACCGCAGTAGGTTCAATGTTGATTACCTATCTCAAGGTTTCAAAGTCTGTTTCTAAAAGTTACTTCATTTCTTTCCCTCATTGAAAAGGAAAAGTAAATTTTAATTGCAAAAGTGATTTTTTGCACTGAGAACATAGAAAGATTATTTTCAAGTTCGAAGCTGACTGATTCTAAGTGTGGCTGGATGCCTGGTAAGGCACAACTTTCCTATCCTTACTATGAAATTGTGACATTTTCCTCCGCTGTCCAAGGCAGAGTGCACTACCTTCCCCTCTTCCAATTCCTTTATGGAGCACGGCTCTTTAAAGGAGCTGGAAACTGCACGTGGGACTCAGTGACCTCTTGAAAGGACAGTCCAGGTTAGGGAGGGACATTGGGAGGCTGGGTTCAAGACTCAGCACAGGTCAGGCCATGATGACTGGAGACAGAGCCACTGAGCCAGCCTCTGTGCAGGTGAGGGGATGTGGGGTCTGCACAGCTCTTGGTCTGGGGGCAGCTGGCCTCGCCCAGCATCCTTGGGGCAGACTCGCCTCCTGGGGAAGTAGTCCTGACAAAAGAGCTGTCATCTTGAGAACGCTGACTGAACGCACGGTGTGCGTGAGCACATCCTCTCTCCAGGAACTCTTCAGTCTAAATCGCAGCCACAGATGGAAAGTCCCTCAGGCTTTTCTCAGGCCTTCCGTGACACCAGCATCCAGAGGGCTCTTTTCAGGAACAGCGAATCTGGTGCCACCAAAGGCATCCTTCAGCCACGAATGGCACGGGGCTTGGGCCTGTCTGTCCCCTTCGTGGGCACTGCGCTCGTCCAGGCTTCCCATACGCTGCAGGGGAGCAGAAGGCCCTGAGGAGTCTGGGCTGGATTGCCCTTGGTAGGGAAGGCGTTACGTTTTGGGGGGAGGGCATTGTTCACACCCCCAACTGCACAGCTGGTACTGCAATTATACTGATGATTGACACACATAAGGACAAGTGAACATTTAAAGTAAGAAGCTTAATTCTCCCTGTTAAAAATAAGGGAAGAGATGTCCCCCCCCCCCACCTTTTCTTAGAGCATTTACTTTAGAAAACTTGCAGTTTCTTTCTCTGTCTCTTTGAAATACATGCAAATCCTTTTAAAAGTAAAATAAGCCTTTTGCAGCTTGATGACCCTGGAACTGTTTCTCAAGGCCCTGGGGCCGCCTCTTGGGAACAGTGCCCTTAGCTCCCCTTTCTGTGGGCAGGTAGGAGCCTAGCTTCAGGGGACATCCAGCTCCCAGTTGCAAAACTACGTTCTGTCGTAAAGGTGGATGTTTATTTTTTCTTCGTAGAGTTCCGGTTACCTTAGATAGATGGCCACTCCAATTACCAGGTGAATTTAGGATGAACCGTGTGTAATAAATGGTGCCATCACGTCATCTTATTTGAGGCCTAGCTAGGTATTGCTTCTCTAATGGGTTGTATCTACGGGGCTGCATCGGGGTGAGGGCTGCATCTGCCGCCTCTCGGTGAGTCCGCTGGGATGTGAGCCGCACTCCGATTTGTTGCTCACTCAGTGATAAACCTGTTTTCTTACCTGCTCTTTGTGGGGAAATTTCCTGGGTTGGGACAAGATTCTGTTTTTAATTCTGTTTCCCCAGCACAGACTAATGCCGCAACCCAAGAGAACAACAGATGTGAAAAAAGGAAAATTCACATCTAACTGCCTCCCTCAGCAAACCCGGCTTCTACCTGACTCCCTTCACACCTGGTAAGACAGCTGCCTTTTCCCCCTTTGTCTCTTTCTTCCCCTCAGTTTCTCCCACCTTTCTGTCTTTTAAAAGATAACTTTCAAAATAAAGTGAAGTTATGAGTCTTACACAGATATAAAAACAAACACACATTAAAACTTTTAGTCTGCTCATTAACTGAGGAGAAAACCCGGAGGAGGTCACAACTGGCTCAAAAGGGAATGCAAACAACAGACCGTTTTTATTTTATTTTATTTTTGGTGTTTTTTAATTGAAGTACAGTTGATATACAATATTATACTGGTTTCAAGCGTGCAGGATAGCGATTCCACACAGTTCTCCACATTATTAGATGCTCACCCCAACTAGACTAGTTACTGTCAACACAGAAAGATGTCGCAGACCCGCTGACTGTATCCTCTGTGCCGCACTTCCTCCCTGTGGCTAATTTATATTATGAATGAGATTTTGTGCCCCTTTATCCCCTTCCCCTATTTCACCCTCACCCCAGCCTCGCCCATGGTAACCACCAGTCACTTTGCTGTGTCTATGAGTCTACTGCTGTTTGGTTCATTTTGTTTTGTTTTGGTTTTAGATTCCACATGTAAATGAAAAGAACAAACCATTTTTAGACCAAGAATTGAAATAAATGTGCAGGTGGTGGCACACTGGTTTCCCAGAGGGGATGAGGGAGGTCAACTGCTTTTCCACCGAAGGACAGGACTTGTGTGTCTACAGACAAGAATGAGTTTGTGCTGCTCTCAGTAGTGCACACTTACGGCATGGTGAGGTAGCTGCCGCACGGCTGGAGTCAGATAACTGCAAGCTCCTTAGGGCTGCAATGGGATATGGGAACGTCCCAAGTGTCTATGAACGGATGAATGGATAAAGAAAAAGTGCACATACACATGTGCACACGGATGTTATTCAGCCATAGAAAAGAATGAAATCTTGTCATTTGTGACAACATGCATGGACCTTGAGGGCATTATGCTAAGTCAGACTGAGAAAGGCAGATGCTGTATGATCTCATATATATGTGGAATCTAAAAAACAAAACAAGAACACCAAACTCATAGATGTAAAGAATAAATTGCCAGAGGTGAGAGGTGGGGGTGGGTGAAATAGGTGACGGGGGTCAAAAGGTACAAACTTCCGTTATAAGGTAAGTAATTCCTGGGGATGGAGCATGCAGCATGGTGACTACAGTTAATAATATTGTGCGCATATTTGAAAGTTGTTAAGAGAGTAGATCGTAAATTTTCTTATCACAGGAAAACAATTCACATCTGTAACTAGGTGTGATGACAGATGTTAACTAGATTCACTGTGGTGATCATTCTGTAATAATACATAATATCAAATCGTTATGTGGTACACCTGAAACTAATACGTTCTATATAAAAAAAGACAATACAGTTTGCCACTGAACACAAATTTTTCCCTGCATGTTACTGTTCTTACTGTAAAACAAAGCAAAGCAAAACACATGTGATGACACTTTTGAGAAGTGGACGGTATGTAGTAATTGTTTCCTCTTTTTCTATACCAAAACAAGTCTCTCTCGTCTGATTAAAAATAACCTATTGTAGAAGAGTTTGCTGATTGGCCTTTGGCTCCCTGGCTGGTGCGTCTCCTGAACTCTTTGTGTTGAATGTGCTGTCCTGACTGACACCGTCTGTGTAAATAATGGCAACTCTGTAAGGCTGACGCTAAGTAGTTATTAGTCACTAGCAGAGGTGAAAACAGTGTCCAACTGCTCTTCTTCACTTCTAAGATGCTAAATAAGCTGCCTGACTAATGAGAAAAAAAAATCCATTTTAAAAGCTGAATGCACTAACTTGGTGATTCGGATGTGGTATAAACCCGGTTATAGTGTCTTCTTTGTTTGCAACATTTTTCAAATATGTCTGTATTTTCTTGCTATAGATGGTCAAGGTCTTTAAAAGCTGGTACTATGTCTGGTTTGTCTTTGTGTGCCAAACCCCTGGTACGATGTCTGGCACATTGTTGGTGCTCGGTAGTATCTGCCCAGTGGGCTACTGACTGAGTTTCTTGAGGGCAGGGCTTGTGTGCCCCTACTAAGGGCTCAGTTAGTCTCTTTACTTTGAACTTCATTTTGCTTCTATTCTTGGGGCTCAGGGATACCCAACAAATAGTGTTGTGCTTTGTGGGGAACCCTCACGGCACCATGGGAAGAGCCCTGGACGGGCCACCCCAGCTTGTTCTCAGGAGTTGGGCACCATCAGGGACCAGTGTGTGGGGGCAAAGTAGTCCTCTTCCTGAGCTCCCATCATTTATTTCCTCTGCACCTCAGTTTACTCTTCTGTGCAGAGGCTGTGCAAACAGCCTCTCTCTCTCTCTTGTAATTGGGTTATTAGGACTGTAAACAAGGCTTATTCTGTATATGGAATTCTGTGGAAGCAATGAAAGGATCCGGGAAAATACGGGCTTCAGTTTAATTTTTGGCCTCAGACTGCAGTCGCAAGCAGGTGCGTTCGGTGCATTTCTCACACAGCAGGTCACCCCACATCGTTTGGGGACTGAAGGAGCACTTCTTCTGTGGTCGCCATTTCAGGCGTGTCACAGTCTGAGAGTGTCGGGCCTGTCTGGAGCCCCTTTGAAGGTCTGGCTGTGTGTGATTTTGCACCTGGAAAATCCATTGTAAATGTAGTGGGACAGGTTTCTGTAGAGAAAGCAGAGAGTAAGTGAACCATAGGTACTTCAGGTATTTAGCTTGCCTGAGCAGGCAGTTAGGACAGGACCAGTGCCTGTGACCATGGTGACGTCAGCCCCGAACCCCGGGGTCGTCCTGATCCCCTCCCTCCTGCTACCTTCATGTCTGGTGCACTGGGAACTCCTGTCGGCTCGGCGCCAAGCCGTGTGATCTGAGCACGCCCTCCTCATCCGCTGCCATCATCCCTCACCTGGGCTCGCGTATCGCCTTGTAACTGCTTACCTGCTCCCACTTTTACCCACTGAATCCATTCTCCTCCCTGTGGCCAGAATGATCCTTTAGAAACCTGACTCAGATCGCATCATCCCACTGCTTAAAGCCCTCCATTCGTGCTTGGATAAAATCCACACTCCTTACCTGAGTCCACAGAGCCTCTGGCCAAGCCCTAGACTCCTCTCCCACCCCGTCCAAGGCCACTCTCTCTTCTGCCACAGAGGCCTCTTTCCCCGCCTCACACTTGTCCCAGCCGCAGGGCCTTAAACTAGCCTGGGAAGTACGCCTTGTCATCTCTGCAAGGAGCCTCTGTCTTGGCTTCAGACTTTGGTTTGACTGTAGCCTCTGCATAGAGGTTCTTAATTCTGCCCATAGCATTTTTCACTGATACTTTGATCTTAAAAAAAATCTATCCTGTCTCATTTCCCCTCTACTAGAATACAGTTCCCTGTGAATAGAGATCTATCTTTCTTATTTGCTGAACTTTTCATGCCTATAAAAGAGCTTGGCTCACAGTGGGCCCTCAGTAAATATTTGTCACATGCTTGAAAGGGACTCTTGGTGTTCCTGTGCCTGCGGGTGAAACTAACTTCGGGAAGCCCGTGCGTGGCTTCCAGCCTTGATGAGCTGGCTGGGAAGCAATAAGGTGGCAGGCCAAAGACTGGGGTTGGACCACAAACATGGGAGGGAACCAGAAGCAGACTCTCCTCTTCACGGAACCACCCACTGATGAAGCCCGTGGCTTTGGCAGGCAGCCCGGCTTGCTCACTACTTAGAGGAGTGGGGAGACAGCCCGGCCCCCAGCACCTCGGGTTGTTTTTGCTTCCTTAAGCAATTTGCCAGCACCTGCCATAGACCCCACCAGCCTTTGGTGCCTCGGCCCTGGGGACTCAGGTCGTGGGTATCCTTGTAGTTAAATGAAATCATGCCTGGCATCCCATGAGCACTCGGCGGGGGAGTTCCACCACCCTTTGCCTGGGTAGGACCATCCCCGTGAGGTGCCAGGGGGGAAAGCTGTGAGGAGTCAACAAAGTGGGAAGGTGCTGGCCAGCCGGGGCCACTGCGTGAGTTTTGCACGTTGGTATCACCTGCCTGGCTCTCCCCACGGGCCCTGAGTCTGGCGGGCAGTGTCCTCTCTTCCACAGGGACAGTTGGACCAGGCAAGACCCCAAGGCTCCCAGCCACTGCTGGGCGATGAGTAAAACCCAGTCAGGTCCGCCCTCTGCTCCCTCAGGGCCTCAGAGAGCTGGGAAGTGTGTCGTGCTGTTTACTGTCTGGCTCTGTGTGTAAGAAGTATGAAGTCTCAGAATTTATACTTTCTCCTCTTCATTCACTCATATACATTCATACATTGATCACCTGCTACGTTCCAGGCTCTGTACTAGGTGCTTGGGGAAAGCACAAAAGGCCCCTGGCCTTGCGGAGCATTCTGCTGGGGAGCCCTGAGCAGTGGTGTCAGGCAGCGAGTCAGAGGTGATGGGCCTGCAGGTGGAAAGGGGCCCCAGGAGTGCCTGGAGGTGAGGTGGGGTAGGTGGTGGCATTAACCGGAGCAGTCAGGGTAACCGCATTGAAGGGAGGTCATCAGAGTCTCGAAGGAAGTGGGGAATTAGTCAATAACATCTGGGGAGAGAGAATTCCAGGCAGAGAAAACAAGTAGGCCCTAAGCAAGCATGAGGAAGGACGCTTGACATGTTCAAGGAATGGAACAACCCTTGTGGCTGGAGCAGAAGGAATGAGGAGGAGAGAAAATCAGGCACTTCTGAGCAGGCCCCCGATGGCGCAGGGCCTTGGAAGCCCCTCTGAGGACTTTGGCTTTCCCTGGGCGGAGTTCAGAGCAGCCGTGCCTCGTGGGCTGACTTATGTTTTCACAGGGACCACTGCAGTTGCTGTCCTGGGCACAGACTATAGGGGAGCCACAGGCAGGAGCCCAGGGAGCAGGTGGGAGGCCATTGCAGGAACACACATGAGAGATGACGGAGGTCAGGCCAGGCTGGCAGGAGGGAAGGCGCTGGAAAGTGATTGCATCCTCTGTGTGGCTTAAAGGTAGAGCTGACCTCATTTCCTGCCGGATTCCATGAGGGGCTGAGAGGAGCAGTCAGGGGTACTGAGAGGTTCTTGGCTTGTACAACTGGAAGGATAGAATCATCAACTAGGATGGGAATAGTAGGCTTTTGGGGTGAATTCAACAGTAGAAAGGACTGAACTCTAGACACATGCAAAACTTGGATGAATCACAGAGACATTTGGTCGAATGGAAAGAATCAGTACAAATTTGCATACTGTGTGATTCTGTTTGTGTGATATTTTGAATAAGATAAAACTGTGCAGGCTCAAAGTGGAGGTGAAGTCGCCACGCAGTCGCACCCAGCCTGGCTCCAGACGTCACCACGTCTGCTGGGCGTTCAAGGGCCAAGACCCAAAGGAGCGAGAGCAGATGAGAAACTGTTTATTTGGAAGAGAACTGTTTGAGAAATGGGGCACACTTACAGACTGTGGGGTGACAAGAAACCCCCAAACAAAACGTTCCAGACGCTTTGGTTTCATGACCTGCCCGGTGTTAAGAGGTGGGTGCAGCAGTGTGAGCTCGGCCCCGAGGCCAGTGGGTGTGTGGGGAGCCGGCGGGAGCTGTCTCCCGAGGGGGTCCTGTAAAGCCCGCTGCCATCTAACAGGGAAGAACATTTTCGTTGGTGGTATTAAGGAAGATACAGAATATAAGTTGAGAGACTACTTTGAAAGGTATGGCAAGATTGAAACCGCACACGTTATGGGAGGCGGGCAGAGTGGGAAAGAGAGGATCTGCTCTTGTAGCTTGTGAGGATCGTGATGCAGATGATAAAATTGTTGTTCAGAAATACTGCACGATCAACGGGCATAATTGTGAGGTGAAAAGGCCCCTTCTAAACAAGAAATGCAGTCAGCTGGACCCCAAAGAGGTTGGGGGTGGACCTGGCACCTTTATGAGAGGTGGAGAGGTGGGGTCACTTTGGCTGTAGGAGCTTCGGTGGAAGAGGCTGTGGTGCTGGGAGGTGAGGGAGGAGGTGGTGGAGCCCTGGTTGGAGCACAGAGGAGGCTATGGTGATGGTGGACCAGGATATGGAAGCCAGTGGAGGAGGACGTGATGTTTACAATAAAGGAGGACGTTCTGGAGGTGGTAACTATGGTGGTAGTGGGAACTATAATGATTTTGGGTGACAGCCATCAGGTTGTGGACCCCTGAAAGGGGTGGTCCTGGGGGGAGAAGCTCGGGCCGTCACTGTGGCAGTGGTCATGGATGTGCACGTGGTGGGTTTCGTAGCAGAAGATTCTCAAAACTCAGTGGAAGGGCACAGTGCTTAGCAGGAGAGCAAGCACGGAGTTGTCAGGAAAGCTGCAGGTTACTTTGAGACAGTCGTCCAAGCACGTTAGAGGAACTGTGAACATCTGCCACAGAGGAACGGCGATCCACAGCTTGTCGGGAAGCCCCGATCGGGGCTGTCACAGCTGCACTCTGCAAGAAGTCTGGCCGATGTGATGCGCTGGTCGGTCAGACGTACAGTCCTGAGGCCTTCTATCTGTTGCAGCTTTTTCTTCTTCTTTCTTTTCATTACATCATGTAGGCTGCCCTGTAACTTGTGGCAGTGGTACCAGGAATAAAAACTAAGGAATGTGTAACTTAAAAAAAACAAACCAAAACTGTGCAGAAGACAAACCATCGGTATTTTCCAGGGGTTGTGGTTGAGGAGTCGGCTGCCAAGGGGCAGTGTGAGGGCATTTGGTTGAGATTAACTGTCCTGTATCTCAATGGTGTTAGTAGTTCCCTGAATCTGTATCTGTTAAAATTAATAAACTGCACACTAAAGCAAAAGTTAATTTTATAGTATGAGTATGTCCATTTGAAAATTCACAGCTATTAAAACAATCCAAGATATTATGTAAGGGAAATGCAAATTAAAACCACAATGAGATATCATCTCACACTAGTTAGGATGGCCAACATAGAAAAGACTAGGAATAACAAATGCTGGTCAAGATGCTGAGAAAGGGGGGAACCCTCCTACACTGCTGGTGGGAATGTAAGCTAGTTAAACCATTGTGGAAAGCAATAAACTAAAAATAGAAATACCATTTGACCCGGGAATTCCACTCCTAGGAATTTACCCAAAGAAAACAACTTCTCAGACTCAAAAAGACATACGCACCCCTATGTTTATCACAGCACTATTTACAATAGCCAAGATATGGAAGCAATCTAAGTGTCCATCAGTAGATGAATGGATAAAGAAGAGGTGTATATATACACAATGATATATTGTTCAGCCATAAGAAAGAAACAAATCCTACCATTTACAACAACATGGATGGAACTAGAGGGTATTATGCTCAGTGAAATAAGTCAGGCAGAAAAAGACAAATACCAAATGATTTCCCTCATTTGTGGAGTAGAAGCAAAACTGAAGGAACGAAATAGCAGCAGACTCACAGACTCCAAGAAGGGACTGTGGTTACCAAAGGGGAGGAGTGGGGAAGGGCGGGTGGGGAGGGAGGGAGAAGGGGATTGTGGGGTATCATGATTGGTGCACATGCTGTGTGTGGGGTCACCGGGAAGACAGTGTAGCTCAGAGAAGACAAATAGGGACTCTGTGGCATCTTACTACACTGATGGACAGTGACTGCAATGGGGTATGAGGGGGATTTGATAATAAGGGTGAATGGAATAAGCACATTGTTTTTCTTGCGAAACCTTGATTAGAGTGTATATCAATGATACCTTAATAAAAAAAAAGAATCCAGGAGCTCTAAAAAAAAAGATATTATGTAGGTGTTTTAGAAAGTTCATACTTTTTATCTGTATACATAATGTTTGTGGCATTTTTCAGCTTCTAAAAATCACAACTCGATTTCTTGTTCTAAATAAGCATTTGCTTTTGCACCTGATTTTTTTTCATAATGTATTGTTTTTCTTCAAGATGCCGTTTGATTACACAGGGTTCAGGCCCCCCCTGCCCAGGTCTGCCTGTGGGGCGCTAAATTCAGCATCGGGCTGGGGACCTCGTGCCATCTGAGGATCATCACCAGCCCCTGCTTCTCCAATTAGGTGCGCCCTAACCTGCACAAGTTCATGCCAACTACTGGGTTGCAAAGGGTGGGTTTAGGGGTTACGTTCAGACACTAGGACCCCATAGGCAGAGCCCTGCAAGGGCCATAGCAGTGGGAAGCTCAGCGAGATGCCCTAGGGCAGCAGGCCGCTCTGTTTCCCGGGTGCCTGCTCCACAGAAGGTGCCCAGGGGCCTCAACCACAGGGCGTGTCCTGGGGCACATTTGGGGTGTGGTGGCAAATATGGATGGAGACACTGCTGGGATGGTTTCCATCTGAGACGAGTAGTGCGAGATGTCTCTTGTGCACCTGGAGTTGCGCGGCATCTGTGGTCAGGAGCGAGAGCTGGGCTTCAGCTGTGGATTGACAGTCACCTTTTGCTAGGGTTTATTTCTGACCCAGGCCTTGCTCTGGCCCTGTGATGACCCCCCTTTCCGCTCTGTGTGCCGTCTCTGTGGCCTCCACTCCCCACCCCAGCAGTCCAGTCCAGGAGAGGAAGAGGACCCAGAGGCGAGGTACAGGATGGGATGCTGCTCTCCTATAGCAGGACCCACTGCCCCCCAGCTAGGAAGGACGCTGCAGGGCGGTGGAGGAGGAAGGATGGGAAGGGAGCTGATGGGAGGCATCTTGTGAGTAAGTCGTGGTAACCTGACTTCCCAAGGGCTGAGTTCCAGGGATGGGGACTGGAGGGAAAATGGAAGTTCCTCTGGCCAGGATCCTCACCTGACACTAAACTACGTGATGATGTCATTGGCCTGCTGTTACGCTAATGATTCCACACCTGTAGGCAATGAGCCATTATTGTTGGTGTTACTCTATGAAGAGCTCTGCCCAGTGCTCTGCCCAGAGGTGGAGACAGAGGTGAGCTTGCTGCACACAGACTGCCCCAGAGGCGGATGTGATTCCAGCCCTCGACCTGCCGCCTGAGAATAAATCTTGGTATAAGCCCTTTGACCCCTAACCTTCCGCTGTTACTCAGTCTCACCAAATCCAGAGTGAATTTGCCCCTGGGCAATGCCCCTCAGGCGATTCGGGAACTCAGCCTAAGTGACACTTTTCCTGTGAAAGCCTCCCCACTCCCCCTCAGGGCTAGGGTCTGATCCGACCTCATACAGGGCCCCTTGGAGACTGTCTGATGTGTGCCTCTGGTCTTCAAAGGCATTCTGTTCAGAATACGGTACCTGAGAGCTTTCTGGAAATATCTACACCAGTTGTTTTGTTTTTGTTAAATGGCTTCAACAAAATTAATGATGCTAAAAATACCTCACAGTCTAACAGCCAGGAAGAGAAAGCGCTTCCTTTGTAGTCAGATGAGGAGCTCTTTGGGGGCAGATGGTCTTACGGCATCTTGCCCCAAATTTTATGATTTCCAATGGTATATACTTTTGACTGTTTCTAATTTGTAGTTTCCTGACCTGGAAACTGTGAGATACACTTAATTTAAGTCCTAGACCAAAGACAGGGTCTACTCATGGGGATAAGGACCTATTATTGAGCAAATGAATTACCATTAGAGGAAAAATGAAAGGCTGTATTTTGAACATGCCTCCAGATGTGAATAGAAAGTTTTGCTCTGCTGTGCGGCCTCAGTCATAAGTAGATTTAGCAAAATTGCAAACTGTGAATTGCCATTTTCTGTGGACTAAGTTAAATTGAATTTCTTTTGTGCAACAAAATCAAGGGCTTAGAAGTTGGAGAACGAGCAAAGCAAAACGGGATTTTCTCTTTCAGTTACAAAGCCCGTGTGGTGAGAGACTATGGGAAAAGCAACATGGGGCCAGGAGCCAGAAAGCACGGTAGGAAAAGCAGTGATGCTTTTATTACTTCAGCATGAACTGTAAGTTTACACACTGCAAGGAAAAAATGACCTAAAGCCGGTGGGTTAGTTCTTGTAGAAAAGAAAGGTCCTGTTTCTCACAGGTGATGTGCATGTGCATGGATGTGTGTGAGCCCAGGTGGAAGTGGGTGGAGGGCACGTGGAAACGTGTAAGAGGGGATGTAATACTTACTAGCTACGACGTTCATGCCACAGACTACTGAGAGCTTTGTTTAATCTGTACAGCTGCCCTCTGAGTCGGTATTTCTTTTAATTTCCATTTTATATGTGAGGAAGCTGAGTGCAGAGAGATGGGTCCCAAGCACACATCACCTGTGTTCACTGGTTATGGAACAAGTCTTGGGTTATAGGGTAGGATTCAAAGCAAGGTGGTATGTCTTCAAAATCCAGTCTCCTCAGTTCACCACTTCACACTACCTTTGAAAATGCCCACGTTATACTGCCAGGAGTCAAGGAACAAGGAAACAAGACCAAAGGAGTTTCTAAAACAAAATGGCGTGACTGTCTTTAGTTTCCTGAACCTGACAAGGCCAGAGATAACTGGTTAGGGATGACAAAACATAGCTGTTCTCAGATACATTGCATTCTGCTAAAAGAAAAAGTTCAACCGAATAAATTCAAAGATCTAAGTGGCTTTCTTACATGATTCATGTATCAAGCAGCATCCATCTAGCAAGTAGAGAGATACTCTGAAGGGCTGCAGAGAGCGAAGGGTTTTAAAGGCAGGACGAGTGTGGGGAACTGCCTTTGCATCTCAGCCTCGCCACGAGGGTGGCCGCTGGGAACAGCCTTTGAATCTCAGCCATGCCACAAAGATGGCCACTGAGAACTCAGCCGCGCTGCAGGGGTGGCGGCTGAAAGCCCCCTGAGGTTTAGCTGCGCCCACTCTGGTCCGCTTCTTACGTCAGAGACAGCTGCGCATGCGCACAACTCTGTGTGTGATTTAGAAAAGTGAAAGTCGCCTTATTAGCATAGGTGACCGATCAGGAGAGACTTCACCTTATATATCCCATGCCCTGAGCCCCAATAAACGAGTTCTTCCTTCGAGTGAACTTCCTGTCGCGTCTGATTGTCTCCGGCAAGCGGCCAGTGGCCAGCGGCGGAGGCTGCGGGAACGGGCGGACAGCGGCGCTTACCTCCCTTGCTCTGCCTATCGGGGCAGGCCCCTCTCCCTCCCTTCCTTTCCCTCTATTAGCTCAGAGGGTTACGGAAAGAGCTTGCAACAGAAAGAGCTTGTAACACAAAGAGCTGTAGTCCTGACCGAGAGCAGGACCGGTGGGAGAGAAGCTAAAAACCCCAACAGACGAGGCCATGAGGTCACCCTCCTCACTGGGGGCTGAGGGTGCACGTGACAGAGCACCTCCCTGATGCCGACCAGCAAATCGCTGACCTGCGGTTGGGTGAGGTGGTCAGCTCCTATGCTGGGCCTTTGCTTTGCTAACAGTTCTTTATCGTTGTTTTCTATTTTATTATAAAACAGTTTAAAAATGTCGATTTTATGAAAGAAGCCTTACTGGTAAGATAGCACATATGGTCAGATTTATGTTTCCAAGACTCAGGCCTGTGGCAAAGACTGATTTCAGATTTTAGCCAATAAAAGAGGTGATCAAATTATGGAAAAGGAATAGTCTGTTTAATATGACCCTAGTTTTGTACTTTTAAAAAAGCACTCTCCCAGTCTATTAAGATCTGGAGGAGACTGGCTCAAACTCCCATTCTACAAACTGAAGTTAAGTCCAATGTTCTCAAAATTTCCTTCAATTCCCGAGACTCTGGGCCACATTTGGTTCTAAGCTCCTATTTCCTCCAAGAGCGAGTGGCTTGATATCCACAGCATGTCACTCTTCTGTGTTCACACTGATTCACATGGAAAATTCAGCTATTCCCTCTAATTTCCACAAACAAGTTGCACAACGTGTCAGTGTTTGGCAGCCTTTCATAATGGTTGATAGAGATGGAGGAGTTTACATGAGAGAAATGCAAATAGTTTTAAGTTGTATCTGTATTTCATCAATTTTCATACAACTTTTCACATTTTGGTATCTCTGAAATGAGAGTAAGCCTTACACTGGAGTCATGTCATGGTTTAATTGGCAGTGTCTTTTCTTTCTCAGTGGTGCCTAAAGTAAGGGTGCATTCTATAACCAGTGGCATCTTAGATTCAGTGAAGAAGAGAATTCTATTTCTCTGTTCTTACAAGAGCCTCTGGTGATTTCCACTGCTTGAGGCCTGCGTTCTTCCCCAGTGTTCTGCCAGCCTGGTGCCCTGTGTTGCATTTCTTCAGCTCTTCTGAATTCAGCAGCGACTGAAATGAACAATCCTGTGCCAGCTCCTGCTGACAATACTGCCTTGAGTGTGCTGTGTGTCTACTTTCTGCCACAAAAAATTTGCCTGGCCAAGCACAGCTCAGAAGTGTGAGGTTAACACCCTCAGGGGCAACCTTCAACTAGTGGGTGTCAAGAGCTGTGGGCAAATGGCCCTGCCCCTCTTCCTCCAGGGGTTAATTTGGGGGATATTCTGTAAGCTTCTCAGGGAGGCTCTGGACAGATCAGGTCCATGGCGACAACCAGTGTTTGCACCTTCCCTTTCTCACTCGTAGCTCTCCTGCTCTGAGATCACTCGCGCCCCAGTTGTTTCAGGCTGGGTTTTTTCGGTGGGGGAAACTCAGACTGAGACCCCCTTTGCTCTCCCCCTCAGGACCTCTCTTTCCTTACACAGAGCCCTTCATCTCTTTCCGTTCCTGGCACCCAGACTGCACTCAGGCTACACCTTTGCGTGCACAGGATTTCAGCTGCAGCTTTGAAAGGCTTGTTGGGACGGTGTATCAGGTTCTGTCTTAGCCAAGGGGTGGGAGTTTTTAGTTTTTCAGCTTACATTCCTACAGAAAGAAAACCATTAAGACATATGCTAAAACATCATAAAATGCTTATCTGAAGATGGAAGGATGGTTGGTTTGAATTTTCTTCTTTGTGTTCCTTTGTATTTTTTAAAATTTCAGTAATGATTATGTCTTAATTTTATAGTAAGGAAAAAACAGCAAATATTAACATAAAAATTTGACCAAACTGAATTCTCTTTTAAAAATAACTTGAGGTATAATTTATATACCATAAATTCACCCATTTTAAATATACAATTCAATGAATTTTACTTACTAAATTTACCAAGTTGTGCAACCATCACCAGTTTTAGAATATGTTCTTCTCCCCAAGAAGAGCCTTCATAACCCCATTCCTACCTCCAACCCTAGGCAAACATGAATTTACTTTTCTGTCACTTTTAATTTGCTTTTTCTGGACATTCACATGAATAGAATCATATACTATGCAATCATTTGTGTCTGGCTTCTTTCATTCATGTTTCTAAAGCTCATTCATGGGTAGCGTGTATCTGTTTCCTCCTTCGTAACAGTGCTGGTATTGCATCATGGCTATATGTACTTTGTTTATCCCTTCACCAGTTGGTTGATGGACATTTGGCTTCTTTCTACTTTTTGGCTATTGTGAATAATGCTGCTACAGATATTAATGTACAGATCTTCTTGTGAACATGTTTTATTTCTGAGTAGAAATGTAGGAATGGACTTGCTGGGTTGTATAAAATATTTATATCTAACCTTCTAAGAAAGTGCACGACTGTTTTTCAGAGTGGTTGTACTGCTGCACATGCCCGCCAGCATGCCTGCTCCTCCCCATCCTTGTCAAGACTTGTTATTGTCTGTCTTTCTGATCACAGCCACCACAGTGGGTAAGAAGTGGCATATCGTTGAGGTTTTGATTTGCATTCCACTAAGGATGTGGAGCATCTTTTCATGTGCTCATGAGTCATTTGTTCACCTTCTTCAAAGAAACGTCTGTTCAAATCTTTTGCCAATTTAAAAATTGGATTGTCTTTTTATTGAGTTTGTTTTTTTGTATGTCCTGGATACAAGTTTCTTGCCATAAATGTGACTGACAAATATTTTCTCCAAGTCGGTGGCTTTTCATTTTAATGATGTCTGAGTGCAAAGGTTTAATTTTTAAATAATTGTTCATGCGAAATTGCAAAGATAGTATTGAGCAGTCCCATGTTCCCTGCACCCAGTTTCACCCCCAAATTTTTTATTTTGATTAAACCTAACTTATTAAAATAGTTTCTATGGATGTTTCTAGTATCTAAAATCTTTGCCTAACCCAAGGTCTTGACATTTTCTTCTTTTTATTATGAAAGTTTTATAGCTTTAGCTCTTGTCTCTGATCCATTCAGAATTAATTTTTGTTAATTTTGTTAACAAGTGTGAGTTAAGGGTCTATGTTCATTTTGTTTTACATGTGGATATCCAATTGTCCCAGCACCATTTGTCAAAGACTTTTCTTTTCTATCAAAAGGACTTTGTGAAAAAATTGGCCATAGATATCAGGGTTTATTTCTGAACTCTCAGCTCTGTTCCACTGATTTATATGTTTATCCTTATGTCCATATCTAACTGTTCTGATAACTGCAGCTTATATTAAGAGTTAAGATTAGGACGTGAAAGTGCTCCAGCTTTGTTGTTTTTCAAAAATTTCTGGCTATTCTGTTTCTTTGGATTTCCATATATATTTTAGGGCTATCTTGCCAATTTCTGCAAAAAAGCTTGCTGGATTTGATGGAGATTGTGTTCAATGTAAAGATCAGTTTGGGCGGAGCTATCATCTGCATCTTAACAATGTTGAGTCTTCTAATCAGTGAACATGGACTGTCTTTCCATTTATGTGGATTGTATTTCCCTCAGCAATGTTTTTAAATTTTCAGTGTATGAGTCTTGTACATCTTTTGATAAAGTAATTCTTCATAAATATTTTATTATTATGCTATTGTGAATGGGATTTATTTTTATTTTCAGATTGTTCATTCTCACACATAGAAATATTTATTTTCATGTATTAATCTTACATTCTGTAACCTGCTGAACTTAATTTTATTTTTTTATAATTTATTTTGGTATCATTAATCTACAATTACATTGTGCAAGATGATGGTAATTAAACTACCCCCTTCATCAGGTTGAACTTAATTTTAATGGGTGTGTTGCACACGTGTGTATTTCTTAGGACTCCTACATACAGAATCATGCTGTCTGCAAATTAAGGTCAGTTTTACTTCCTAATCTGGACACCTTTTCTTTCTTTTTACGGCAATAATACTGGCTAGAACCTCGGGTATGAAGTGGAAGAGAAGTTGCAAGAGCTGACATTTACCATTGTTTTTCACCATTAAGCATGATATTAGCTGTAGGTTTTCATAGTTGCTCTTTATCACATTGAGGAAGTTCTCTTTCAAGTTTGTTGAGAGTTCTTAGTATGAAATGGATTTTGTCAAGTGCTTTTTCTGCATCTATTGAGATGACTGTGCGGTTTTTATCCTTTATTAATATGGTGCATTTAGATTGATTGATTTTAGAATATTAAACCATCGTTGCATTTCTGGGTTGAATGCCACCTGATCGGAGTATAAATCCTTTGTGTGTGTCGCTGGATTCAGAATCGATGTGATTCTTAAAGATACCCTTATTTTGGAAGAAATGCAGAAACTAGTCAGGCAAGTGGTCTCTATAAAATATCAATGGTTTTAATGATATTTTTAAAAATTAGAAAATTCAAATGTCAGTATATCTTTTCTTTTTTAGCATATCATTAGGACCAATAGCCCAAGAGATTCAAAACACTTCTACTGAGCGTAAAGTATGTTCCAATTAACAATGTAGAATGTTTTTTTCAAACTATGTATTCTTTTTACATTGTAAAATATTTTATTCACCTGGATATGAGGAAGTCAATTCAATTTTCTGAAAGCTTATTATCTGTTACTGGTATCTTTAAAGACCATTTTTTCATTTTATTTCATCACTACAATTATAGGCCCAAACTCTAACAACTCGTCTGAAAGACAAAAGCTCAAAGTTCAAACTATGCCATTTTAATACCTAGTTCTTGTTTTGAACAGTGAACATCACAGATTTATCCCCATATTCCTCCTTTTCTTTCAAAATGAGTTTGAAAAGGTCTCTCTCTTTTTTACAAGCCAGAAAGTGTCCTTTGTACAATGAAGACTCAAACTGTATCTTATCATCATGTCCTGGAACACTTCTCTGGAAGAATATGATGTCATTTTCTTCATCATTGATACTATCAGGAGGACTCATTTCCTATACAGAGAAAAAAATTACTTGATTTTTTTAAGGATATGAACAATTTCATATATTTGTTGTATAGTTGATATATTACTGCACAGAACTAAAGAAATTTTTATTCTCAAGAGTTAAGGAAAAAAATCCCTGAATATGGTAGGCGTACTGATATCTTCTCCCTCTAACTCCTAAACTTCTATTCTTCCCGGCCACTCTGGCTTTTCTCACCGTGGAATGCACATTCAAGTCTAGCTGCTAGTTTTTCCAGTTTATTCAACAGAGAGCTTCCTTCTCTCCTCTGCTACTGAGTGTGGTCCTTACCTGCTCCAGACGAAGTAGAGTCCCAGCAAAGACCACAGTTTTCTGGGCTAATCTCAGTTCCTGCTGTCTTCACCATTTACAGCTAAAGACACTGGGACCTCCACCCACAGTCTAGGTGGCTGTCGTTCGTGAGCCAGATCTGAGCCGGGCAGGAAGCAGCAGCAGTCTCAGCTTCCTCCTTCCTTCAGTGGAGTGAGCCCAGAACTGGCATTTGTGTAAAGAAACCCACTGCTTCTTCCGGGGCTCGGTCCTGAGCTAGGTCCTGGGTTCATGGGTAGCTCTGCTGTGTTGGCTCGGCAGCCTTGACTTCCCTGCCAAGCACCCCAGTTCGCAGTAGCCCTGAATCTATCCTGAAAGCAGCCTGTTGGCCGGGACCTGTCCTGGAAGGCCAAATGCTGATTCCCACATCTTTAAGCCACAGAATAGGGTTTTCTCAAGAATGGCTGGGCCACTTAAAACTAAATCCTACTGGTCACCTGACAGCCACTGCCTGCAGCTTTCTGGTTACTGCATCATGCCTATGATTCAGGACGACTTGGAAACATGAGGAATGTCCAAGACTCTTTCACGTTATCCTGGAACCAGCAGACACTTTGAAGTTAATTTTGGCACCATGGTAGCAAAGAGTCTTGTGATCCTAACGATGAACTGACAGACCTTGAGACCCCCAATAGCATTAACATCGTCCTAAAAGACATTAAAGTATTTGAAGCAGGGGTACCTCCAAACCTCTCAATTATGGAATTTAGTTATAATTCCTGACTTTGGTCCTTTATCAACAAGTGTGAGTCCTGAATTGATGATGGCATAAACTAGTCCCCCACTGGTCTATATTTCTGCAGCTTTCTGCAGCTATGGAATTTATGAAGATACCCTAAGCTGGGGGAGCCTGTTTGGGAAAAAGTTAAACTCTAATGTATAAGGGACAAATCTTCAAAAGCTCTAGGAATCCTAGAGGGAGAGGAACCTGTTTGTTCAACCCTAGCATGGACAGTGCTATCTGAAGGTGGGGGTGTGGAGAGGTAGGAGATCTCTAATCATAGTTTGATGTCACATTTCACAACAGGCAGGGAAATCCAGGGGCAGCAGCTTTCCTTGGTTTTGCGGATGACTGTTCACAGCATCACAGGGAGGGGGTACCAGGTGGATGTGGATCCCAGCGGCTGTAGGGACCCCCTACCAGGACGCCTTGCCTGGTGAGACTGCAATGCCTCAAGGGCTTTATGTCAGGAGGGGCTGGACCTGAGCCTGGGGAGCCAGGCTTGACCCAGAGCTGTTCTCCCAGGTGTGTCAGCGAGTGTGAGGGAACCCTGACCACGTCTGGATGCATATGCAAGAAACAGTGACAGCAACCTTGAAACAAGCCCCTCTTGGTGTCATGAAGGTTCTAGCCCCAGGAAAACCAGGGGTGGCCATAAGCACTAGGACTTAGAACTGGTGATCAGCTCAGAGAGGTGGAAACACACACGGCAGCCGGCTATATTCTTATCCAGAGTTTAGTCTGTGTTTATAATCACCACTGAGATCCTTATTAGTGGGGGAAAGGGATTAAAGAGCTTGAGCTAAACTGTCCTAGCCTCCCCTCAACTGAGTTCCTGCCAGAAGCAGATTCACTAGAAGCTAATGAAGCTTCCATGTCAGGGCCTCTCACTCCCACAGTCTCTTCCAGGGCCTCTTCTCTCTCTTTTTTAAAAATTATTACTTTTTTTATTTATTAAGGTTTCACATGAAAAACATTGTGGTTACTACATTCACCCATATTACCAAGTCTCCCCCACACCCCATTGCAGTCACTGTCCAGCGTAGTAAGATGCCAGAGTCACTACTTGTCTTCTCTGTGCTTGTCCTACACTGTCTTCCCCGGGACCTCCCCACCCCCACACTACATGTACCAATCACAATACCCCTCAATCCCCTTCTCCCTCCCAGGGCCTCTTCTCTTATTCTAAATAAAAAGTCAACTTTATGCCTTTGGTAACTTTATATTCTCTTTAAAAAGGCTGCCCAAATTCTACAAAGCTTCAGGCTTCCCTAAACCTGGATTTGCCCAATTCCTACTACATGCCAACATTATTTCCATCTTCTTAACACCTCCCTGTCTCTCTCAATAAGAATCCAAGTGTGGGCTGGGCTCATCCAAGTCTCTGACTGTCCCTGCAGCTGAGTTCGTTCTCCTTTACTCCGCATGGCTTGAGCCTGGCCGTCTCCTTCCTTTCCTTCTGACTTCTGTTGTAAGTAAACTGGTTACTTTCATTGGGAGAAGAGCTTTCTGAGTCAATCTGTACTATAGTTAATGGTTGTTTATCTAATCAGAATGGAGAAAAAAAAATGGCACATAGGGATAAAAAGCCATGGCCAGACATAATTCACACCTGGATTTGAGACACATTGTACCATTGCTTAAAAATAATGTACAGCAACTGAGAGCTGAAAGATGTAGCCAAGACTTAGGCTAACAAGCAAGAACAAATAATTATAGATTAAAATATTATCATAATTTACCAAGTGGAAGGTTTACATAAGGACAGTTAGCTTTATTCCATATAGCAGGGCTTATTCTGTAAATCACATTCAATTCTTAAACAAATATGATGGATCATATGTGTTCTATATTATTACTTACCTAAAGATTAATTATTCAGAAGACTGGGGTCACATTGGGCAACCCCCTCCTATGGCAGGCTCAGAAGCCATGAGGTCACTCTAATAGGTTAAGGTGGTTGACAATTTTTAGTCACACAATTATCTTGACAATTTTTATCACTATTGGTTCTTGCTATTCTTGTTCTAGACAAGAAGTTAGACTGAGGATAGTTGGGTTTTCTAATTTTGCACATAAATTCGACTAAAACAAACTAAGGCTCAGTCTTACCTTAAAGGAAATCATCTTGTTCTTACAGGAGAGAGTGGCCATTTTGCTACACTTCACAGAGATAGTTACTGCCAGGCCTCTGGTGAGGCTGTCTTTATACATATGTATGATAAATATGGTGTGCGGTGCATTCTCTGAAACAAACATTAATAAATGAGACAGTTAGTTTGCGAATCAGTATTTGTGGAAATTAGCCAAAAGGTGATCCTTAGTAGGCCCATTGCCAATCCCGCGTTCTGAGGTTCGGTCGCTTAGCAAACAACAGCTCACAGCTCACGTTCTTTGAAACACACTCCAGCAAGTTTACAGCACAGATGCAGTGACTTTTTGAGTGTCTTAGGTATGTTTGGGGTTCTAAAAGAATTGCCTTTCAGTGCTAAATGTAGTATTAAAAATCTACCTATGGAGGTAAAAATTCACTATTTTTCAAGTGTGCACATCTCTGCCCAAACTCTGATGTTTGTCATTCATACTGCGGGAAGCACAGCACATTTATCTGCTGTCTAAGGCACTGTACATTTCCGGAGGAAGACACATGCGAAATGCTTGTGTATTTACCTGGAAGGTAATCAGCAGTTTCAGCTGTAGCCACCAGGTATTAAGACTCACACCCTGCAGAGATCCTGCGTGTTAATGCGTGACAGTGAAGGGACTCAGAGCAGCACAGCCCCCTAGTAATACCTTTATCATATCAATTTCTCACCCCGACTAAAAAATATGGGTACCCTACAAAGCTTCTTATGAGATAATTCCTTCTCAACTGAGGATTAGGCCTTTTACAGAAAAATGTAGGCAGTTAAGTGGAGTGGGAAGAAGTAGTCTGTCGTTCTGATGTTTGCAAATATATATATGTAAGAAAAATACCTGTACAGTCAGAATCAGGCATATCTTCAAAGACAGGTTGATGTCCCTGGTTAATGAAGAGAACTTGATCGTTCAAATTTCGTATGATTGAGAGTTTAGGTTCAAGCTTGCCAAAGTAATCTGATTCCAGGTTTTCTACAAAGCACATTAAGTCTCATTAAAAAAACAAGTTTTTCCCTCATTTTAGAAATAAGCACAGTATATGTTTCAGTTTTCAGTAACTATGAATCATGATTTCCTGTTAGAGAAGCAGCTCTGAGAAGTTGTCCAGTGCTTTCTGACCTATGCCCAAGGGCGCACCGCTTCTCCTGAGCACCCAGAACCACCTGACCAATGAAGTGCTATTCAGACCACAGTCTCCCATCCTTTCAGTTTTCCTATACTTTTCCTGAACTCATTTCTCCTCCTAGAAAACTCCAAACCTGGCTGCTGACAATCACACAAATGTACAGATAAGCGTTTCCAGCACGTCGGTTGTCAGTTCTTTTATTTTTCAGCTCAGCACCCAGCTCCAGTCCACAGCTGCAACTTCACACCTTCGCTCTCCTCAGGATCTCTACATCATCATGTCTGCCTTCCTTTTCGGCAAATGATTACAGCCACTCCATGCAGAAGCTTAACTGTGACCCCAGCAGTTACTTCCTCTACCTGCTGTCCCAAGGTCACATGGAAAAGGTGCCCTGCTGGTACCTGAGTCTGTATCCATGCGTACTTCCTACTGAAACCTGGTTTACCAGCCAACCCCCTGTTCACCAGTCCAGCAGTTCTACTTCCGGGATTTTACCATAAAGAAACAATCAGTCAAATGTGTAGCTATTTCTCTACAAGAATGCTATGGGAGTGCTCATAAGAACAACAAACCGTTTAAATGTCCAACAATTGGGAACTGATTAAATAAGCTTTGATATGCCCTTACTGTGGAATACCATGAATTTATTATGACTAATTATTCATTGCTGTGGAAAGATGTCCATGTGTAGTAAACTAGAAAAAGCAGCCCGGGTGTAGTATAATACATGTAGTCAAGGTATAGAAATACTACACCAAAATGATAGCAATGATTGTTTGAGTTATTTTAATATTTACTTTTTCTTCACACTCTTCATTGTCTGAACTGCTTGTATATATCATTTTTAAAATTAGGAAGGCATAACACTCCTTTCATCTTGAGTCACAACTCTTCCGGCACCCACGTCCCACTTTCCAGTGAGCCTTTTCTCTCCACCTTTTCATAGCCAAGCTTCTGGCAAGAATTGTATCAGTTCCCTAATTTCCATTCACTCTTCTTCTTCTTGCTGTCTGCCCCCATCTCCCTTTCTCCATCAGACTGCGCTCTCTGGGATCACCAAGCTCCCATTCGCTGAATGTAAGAGGGGCCTTCTGGCTCTCAGCTCCCAAGGCTCCGGTCAGACACGGTGCTTGCTGCTCGGCCCTCATGTTCTGATTCCGTGGTGTCCCCCTGGTGTCCCCTCTTCCTTTTTGGTTGCTGTGCTCTGCTCTGTATCAGCTTCTTTCTGCTGCGTCCTTTACCTGTAGGTATTCCTCAGGGTTTAGTCCTTGGCTTTTACTTTCTCGCTTTACACATTTCCTCTGATTTGTCTTTTTATTCCTATAGCTTTAGATGCCATTTCTATGCATAAGCCTCCTACATCTGCATCTCCAAATTTTCATACTGAGCTCAGAACCGTATGTCCAATAGTCTACTGGACATTGCCACTAGATGTTCCACAGACAAGGTGCAAAACTAAATTCATCATCGATCTTCTTTGCCCCGAATACCTCATTACCCTGCTCTTCCTCTTGTGTTCCTAAGTCACTGGACGGTACAAATTGCCTGACTGAAGAAACAGGCATCATATTGCTCCTCTCCATGTTCTTCCAGCTCCATCCCTAAACCATGTCCTGTTGATTCTTCCAAGTATTTCTAAAATCCATTCAAAGCTCTTTATTGGCATCCCGCTGTGCCTACTTAATTCAAGTCACCATCATTTCTTACAGGGACTAAATAAAAACATCTTCATTGGCATTCCCCCTTTTCTGTCCCCACATCAATGTTTTATACTGAAGCCAGAGGAATTAAAGTAAAATGCAGATACACGGTCATGTTATCTCTGCATTTTAATGAGTCATGAGGCCACCTGGAGTAAAAACAGTACTCTGCAGGTTTCCTTGCAGCTGGGGTGACTGTGTGATCAAATTCTAGTTAATGGAATATGAGTAGAATTGAGGTGTACAACTTCCATGTAGAGCCTCTGAAAGGAAGGGGGCTATCTTCCTCTTATTTTGAACCCTTCCTTGGTAGCTGGAATAAGGACCCAGGATATGGGATGGTGACTTTTTCAAGTATGGAATCAGCAACTAGGGGGTAATAGAAAACCAAGACAGCAGAAACTTGGAATCCCACATCACCAAGCGGCATCCAGACATACTAGTCCTGAACTGCATACTTGGACTTGAATTCGATAGAAATATTTTCTATCTTATTCAGTTACTGTATTTTTGGATCTCTGTTACAGCAAAGTTATCTGTATCCTAAATCATACGTATTGTGCTTAGTGAGTCCCCATTACCTCGAAGATAAGGTCCAAATTCCTTATCTTGGAATAAGAAAACCTTCTTGATCTGCACCCTACTGACCATCCCCTCATAATTCCCACTCCGACTCTACTCCCATCCTGAATACTTAGTCCCTCAAGCAAGCCATGCTCTCTTTCGTATTTTGGCCTTTGCATCATTCTTCTCTGCCCAGAACACCCTCCCTTGGCTAACTCTTACTCACTCTGCAAACCTGTCCCTCCTTCAAAGTGGCCTCCCGAATCTGCTGGACAAAACTAGATACCCCTCTGTCTCCCAGGCCACCCTGTGCATTCGTCGCACTTAACACACCACACTTCAGTTGCTTCCCTTACATGCTATTTTCTCCCTGTAGAGCTGTGTTCTGCTCACCGCTGTACTCTATTGCCTAACAGTGCCTGGGATACATGCCAATATTTACTGAATTAAATAAATGGAGAGTAGGGCAACCTTTAAGAAACATGAGGTATTATATCTCAATAAAGCTGGGGAAAAAAATGAAACATGAAGGAATAGTATTTTTTTTAAAGTTGCTGTTTTCTATTTTTAGTCCATTCAGGTTTACCTTAAGAATGGGGAAAGGGCCATTTTTAAGGAAAAGTATGAGAAATTAATGACCTTTAATAACTGGACATTTGGTTGAGGATCGTAGGCTAGGTGTGGGTATGACCCTCCCTGAATGCCCCGAGGAAGTGGGCAGAAGGCTTAGTGACTCAGCCTCAAGCCCTGCTTGCCCCACCCTCCTCATCTTTGCACCCTGGCGCCTCCCACGCTCCTCTGAAAGCATTTCTGGAGTGGGGGGGGTGCGGTGTTGAATGAGAAGATGACCTTGACCGGGACAATCCCCAGGCTGGTACTGCCTTTTCCTACGCTCTCCAGAGAGTCCAGGGCTTCTTAGGGGCTATGTAATGAGCAGTCTACTTTGTAGATTCTAAGAGCTGGAGAATTCCCCAAGGTGAAGAAAAGAGTATTTTGTTAGCGGTTCTTTGTATCCTTATTGCCATCTTTTTTCCAAGGCTCTGCTATTAAGTCCACATTCTTTTGAGGGAAGATTAGCTTCTCAAATAGATTGGTAGCAGGTTCTCAGCTGAGAATGGTGATGTGGATGTGTCTGTGGGATGTTTACTCAAGTAGCTACTTATTTTTTTTTAAAGAAAGAAAAATAAATTTATACTTTACCATCGTTTTCAGCTAAAGGGGAAAGAAAAGAAACAAAATATGTTAAACTCTGTATTTCAATTCAGAATCTCCTCTCACCCTACCCTTTCATTAGGTACCACTTACTCATTTTCTGCCACTCCACTATTTAACCCCATCTTACTGTTGATGGCCTTTGTTAACCTCCATCAGAAATATTGTATAATCATCCAAAAGATCCCATAAAAATGAAACTCACTAGACTTCTAGTGTGTTTTCAGCTAAGTTAGATATAAAGTCTAAATCCAGCATTTATAAATTTAAATTTGTAGATAAAAAGAAATTTTATAAAGTGATATAATTACTCTTAAATTTATTGCTTCAATGGAAAGTCACCTAAGGCCTTTCTATGAAGCCAAACTGCCCACACAAGATTAATCATAAGAATCTAATTTTATTTGTCATGTATATTTACATAAAATGATATAACTCACTCACAGAACTCTAGATTTAAGGTATCTCTTATATAATTTGCCAATTTGCTTTGGGAAATTATTCCCTAAATGTACCCAATTTTGTGGGATTTTCTTGAGGTGAGTGGGTTACTGCTCACTAAAGTGCCAGGACATGCGGGACAAGGTGCTAGAGCCTTGGGCATATTATGGTTAATTCCTAGAGGTCCAATATTCTTTTTCCAGAGAAGAGTTCTTTACTATTACAGTGGAATCTGGTGACAAAAAGGAGTCACTTGACAGTCCACCTTACATCTTTTCCAGCAGAATACATTGATCTGAATAATCCTATATTTGGCCTATGCTTTAGACTTACCTACAAAGTAAAGTGTGTTGTTAATAAATTTCATTTCCACAAAGCTGATGCAACTGTCTTCCTCTTGTTCAGCAGCCATCTCTATTCCTAAGGACGTGAAGGTGTCTTGTTAAAATGTAGTGATTGTTTCATTACACAAAAGGAATCTTACTACTCACTGCCTAGTACCACCAACATGTTCCAAAGTCAATATGTTACCCAGTGTGCAGATGGACACAGGATGGGTAATAAATGCTACATATCATCAGCCTATTAATATATACATTTAAAAGTTCCCTTGCAAACCATCAGATATTTGACATCTAGAGAGCATTTTCTCATTAAACAACATCATAAAGGGTGGACAAGTGGTCCACTATTGAACTGAACTATTGCCCTAGTATTTTGGGGAATATATAAATAAATTGTCAGTATAAATCTAGGATGTTAGAAACACCCATAATCCTGTCTTTTAACCATGGATTGACTCTACATCTGTCTTACAGCTAATGTGTTCCTGTGTGTGAGACACTGAAGGTTTGTGACTCCACTGCTGAAGAGCTAAGAGGGAGGCAAGGACAGACATGGTGTCCCCCTGGGAGTGGGGGCGGGTGCGAGAGGCTGATGGGCTCTGACACCCGGCGGCTTTCTTTCCACTTGAGCGGCATCAGCTTCAGTCTGGAGGCTGGACTATACTATGCTTTTTACATAAATAATATAATTTTCCTGTTAAAAAATCAAATAATATGGGACTAGAAAATGTTAAAAATCCTTCTCTTATCTCTTTTCCTCTGGCTCACCTCACTCCCCCCCATTCATATATGATGCACATCTTTCCAGACCTTTATGGAGCAGGGATTTTAAAACTGGGAAATTTGTGAATTTGGATGGGGAAAAAAATTACATATTTATCTTCACCAACTAACTGAAATTTAGCATCCATTATGGTGTAGTGAACAAGCCACAGTATTTTTAGCAGTAATAATAAAGACGCATATTTCCTATTGTATTATAATTGTTACAGAGATCTTGAAATATGGTTTAAACTCATTACTACTTTGAAATATATGGAAGTTATAGGTCCCACAGTAGCTTTTGTTATTTACAAGAAGTCAATAAAGAAGCACATGTATATCAAAAATTGTTTAAAAATGTTTAGATGCTATTTTAATATAATGGGCTTCCTTTATAATCTTAAGTATTTAATTCCACACATGTAAAAGCAGTATTCTGAGAAGGGGTCCACAGACTTCAGCAGACTGCCCACGGGGGTTCCTGCCACAAAAGGGTCACAAAGCCCTAGCACAGAGGTCAGTAGCGCCTCGGGTCCCTGAGGGCTGTTAAGGCTGGGCTCTGAGGAAGGCTGCTGCGTCAGTTTCATTAGTACCCATGGGGGGGCGGGGCATTAGAAGTCTACGCTCACAGGTAGAGAATTGACTCAATTTTCTCCCATCATAGTCTGCTGAAGCCAAATGTATATGGTAGAGGAAGAAGTAAATTAAAACCCTGTTGAAAAACTTAATCCAAATTAAGCTAATCCTAACACTTTATAGGTGGCTATTTAACAGTTTTATCCAGGTTCAGTTCCTTTCACACATATGAATGTGGATAGTTTTTAAACTTATGTAGATACATAGTATACAGCATATATATATATAAATTGGTGACATAATGACTAGGGTGGTTTTCTCTACAAACTTTAATATTATGTAATGCACACATGTTTTTTGAAAGTAATTCACCTGAAAAGTACTAAGGTAGTATGTCCAGGAATTGGGTGAAATTACTAGTGTTTACTAGACTGAATATTTAGCTGATTCATGAATGGATTTAGAGGATACATTAGTAATATTCCACAATATTTGAATTCATTCATCAATTAATTATTGAGATCCACTATGTCTCGGGCATCAGGCTAGAAAGCTGACAGAACACACATGGATAAGACTTAGTTCCTACTTCCAATTACTCAGTCTAGTGGGTGAGAGAGATATAAACAATCACAGAACAGTTTAGTGCACGCTGCAGAGCTGGGTTTCCAAGGGCTCCTGTCTGCCTGGTGGAGTGCAGGTGGCCTAGAGGAAGCGGTGATCATGCCGCCTTGACAGAGGCAGGCATGTCCAGGGCCGGGAAGAGCACTCCACAGAGAGAGCGAATGTGAGCAAAAACCAGACGCACAGAGGCTCACGTGTCTGCAGCCTCATTTGTGCCATAATTAACATTTTATAGGAAGAATGAATTTCTGAAGATTGCACATAGTTTCAATTAACTCTACTTAGGAATAAATATAGTCGTGCGAGGAGATGCCCTTGAAGTGCACAAATTTGTGACCAGTTGTCGTCTTGCTTTCTTTCTTTTCTCAACCAGCTCAGCATTATTACTGACGTTTAGCAGTGTCTCTCCACACCTTCTATCTTGGTGGTACTTTGACCTTTTTATTGTTTTCTTGCATCTAACTTTTTTTCCAACTTATTTGGAGGTTTATTACAAGCAGTAATAATATCCTTCAGCACTTTGATAACATTGTTCTCAGATATAAAAATATTTAGAATTATAATAGTAGTCAATGTTAAAAAATAATAGCCTGTGTATCTCAAGAACTTCTGAGATACTTAAAGAATAGCCTCGCTTACATCATACTAACACGGAAGCAGATGGTTCTACATGTATAAGAGACAATTCCATGTGACAATAGTGTTACCAGTTCACAGTCATGTGGCCTGCCAGCTTTGCACTTATGTCATTCTAGAACTATTTAATTTGAAGGAGTTCACACCTATAAAGTGAGACTATTATTTTTATATTACATTAGTTTGATTCTGCCTAGCACAATTCACATAAAATGCAATTGCACCATAGTTCAGTTTGATAAAAGGTTATAAAGGACAGACATTATAAGAGCCTTGTTTAGACAGACCAAAGAGTTGGAACATTTTTTCTGAAAACACACTGACTTAATTTTAAGTAGGAGAAAGACAAGGTCAAATATACATTTCAAAAAGCTCACTCTGGCAGCATTGTAGAGAATGGATTTAATGGGACAAGAATGCAGGGTTCAGAAAAGAACCTCAGAAGCAATTTTAACAGTTAAGGTAGGAGTTGATGAGGCTATAACCTAAAGTAGTGGCTATGGGATGAAAGGGGGAGGATGGAGTCAAGAGGCACTGAACCATTTTTGTATGATCCATGATCCTACTTTTTTTAGCTGATTAGTTGTAGGTCAAATGGAAGAAGGAGGAACTGAGGATGACTTCAAAGTTTCTGGCTTGGGCAATTCACTGAGTGGTTACCTCATTAACTAAGACAGGCTTGAATGGGAAAAAATGAGTTCATTTTTGCAAATCTAAATGTCACATAAGTCAAGGGAGAAAGGAGCTTTGAGGGACTGCTTGAAATCAGAAGCTGCAGAGCCCACAATAAAGATACAGGCTTAAATGTGTTCAGTGAATTTGGCAATTAGGAAGTTTTGGTATCAGCAGAACAGTTTGGGGAAAGTGGAGGTAGCAGAAGGCAGGTTGACAAAGATCTAGGAGAGAATGGGATGGGGAAAAAGTAAAGACAGTGAATACAAACTATTCTTTTAGGAAGTCTGGCTATAAAGTGAAGAGTGGGTGTTAGTTATTGCTGATATATAACTTCAAATTTCAGTTTCTGGCTCCAGATCCACAGTTCCAACTGTAAGATTTACTGATCAATCACTTTCCAAAACAAGTCCAAATAACCTGTCCAAAACTGAAACTTGGGAGTCCTCCTCAATTCCTTTGTCTAACCCTTCCCCTATTTCATAGATACTGCCGATTATAATTCAGAAATGTCTCTAGAATTTGGCACCTTCTCTCTATCTCCACCAGCACTGTTAATCCCAGCCCTCGTCACTTCTGGCAGCTTCTATTTTAATACTCTTCTATTTGGTTTTCTTGCTACAAGACTCGACCCAGCTTCATACCGCTGCCAGTGTTATCTCCCTGCCAGGCTGGAACTTCTCTGCTTCCTGCCAAACCATCTTCATCCTCTATCCTCCAAGTCCCAGCTCAACCATTTCCTCTAGGAAAACTTCCCTGACTCCTCCATTCCTACTTCATCCTTCTCTCCTTAGTGCCCCCTTCCCCTAGTTCATGCTGCTCAAAGAGCCCTTACCACACAATTAAGATGATTTTGATTACAAATAGGTCTTCCCAGCATCAATCTGAGTTTCTTTAAGCCAATGAATTGTCCTTTCAACACCTGGAAAGAAGTCGGGTACAGTAGGAGCTTCATGAATGGTAAATGAATAAATGTTTGCTATGATAAGTTTTGTTACCATGACAACAGTGTGTAAAAGTACTGGTAGAATTTTTTCTGTCTTGAAACTTTCATTGCGTCTGAAAGGCAATGAAAAAGAGAAAGTGAGGCAAGTTTGAAAACACGTTAAAATAATAGAATAATTTCTTCTGATTTTTTTTCTAGTGGTTTATTTCATGTGAGTGTTTACTTTGAATTCTTTCTTACGGCTCTTTGTGAGCTCTCAATATTTCTATGATTACAAATTTTGTCCCCACTTTCATTCTCCACCTAATTGCCCTCTTTTCCTTCCTCATCCATATTCCTTTGCTTTCTTAACTCTAGTCTATGAAAATTATAGTTCCCATTGGATTAAAATGCTTTGAATATTTCATCTGAAATTCTCAGATTACTGAAGTTTTTGGAAAAGAGTTATAAACCACTTCAGAAGGATCCCCCCAGGAATATGCAGCAGCAACTGGTTCTTTGAAACAAAAAGTTTTCTTTACACAAGTGTTGGAAATTAGCCAGAGGCTGGTAAACAAAACGGTAAAAACCCGTGATGGAAATGGCCATGCTTTCTAATCTTGCCTGGGGCAAGTCATTTAATTCTTAGGGCCTCAGTTTTCCGACTCCAGTATTCTGTAACTCTAGGTTCCAGTTAAGGCTGTAATGAGAGAACTATTTGTATGTGGCAAATGCCCAAGTAACACTTCCTCATAATTCTGAAACAACACATACTGACTGAATATTTATTATATAACCAGCATCGGTACGCCACTAAAAACATACTGTTAGATCAAAAGAAAAAATGTCTTGAACTTGTAAAGCAACCAGGATTTGTTCATCCTTGCCGTGGAGTTCCAATGCTGTGGAATAAGAACGGGATGAGATGAGGAAGCGCATAACCCATCCCCAGATCAGGCAGGGAGCCATCTCGATAGCAGCAAGATCAAAGCTACCAGATCACTGTCCTCCGCAGCGCTGCCACATTGGGCATGTACCCAGGTGGGTGTGGTGGAGGTGCGGCTGGGAGACAACGCGGGTAAAAACTCTCAGAAACAGCGATAAAAAGTCTATGTAATCAACTGCTCAATACAGACTCAAAGCAAGAAGCCCAAATGGAATGGTCTTGTGTGAAAAGAAGAACCGAATGTAACCTTAAAGGATGCTTAAGATTTGAATAGATCGAGAAGGGCATGGAAGAACATTTGTACAGTTGATTAAATCAAAGTTGTGGTGGTGGCGCCATTTTTGGACCATAGGGGAACCATCTTGCTTTCCCGCAGTGAACACAAGGTAGGGTGGAGTTGGACTACGGAAGGTTTTGGAAGTAGAAGAATTTAAATTTGATCTCACAGGCAATGGGAAAGCAGGTTACTAAACTGACAACTGCATTATGAAAAAGACCAGGAACAGACTATGAAACAATTTTAAAAATTCATGTAGGAATTCACAATATTCGTCTATGGCTGTTATGATCAAGCAAGATATTAAGATATTTTGAAGGAAGACTCAGCAGAACTTGAAATAGCTGGATATAGGCAGAAAGGAAAGAGGTTAAGGGGGTTCTAATTCTCGTTATTCATACCTGAAAACAGAGATATTTATTCAGCTCTTTTCTCATTGTGAAGTAAAACTCTCCTGGGGATACTATAATATGGTCCAACTGTAGCCCAGCCTAAGGGTGCCCATGCAGATTCCATCAAGATTATGCCCCTTTTGCAAATTTTTGTTTGTTTTTAAAATAATTCAGAGTTGAGACTCCCTTTAAAGAGCAGCTTATTCATATTCTAAAGCAGCAATTCACGAGGTCAGCACTATTTTCATAATTCTAAGACTCAATTTGTCTTTTTCATTCTCGTTCTCTCATGAGTGTACAAAAGAGTTTACCAGAGGCTACATTCGGTGTGGTAGTGCTTAAACTGGGGTGGGGGCAGGCGAGAATGCACCCGTCTTCTATTAAGCCAGACATTCAACAAATTTGTAAAAAATGAAAATCAGTGCCATTCTTCACAGCAGACTTTCTTGGAACACACAGTTATCTATCATTAAAAATGATTTCTGCTGACATATGATATGCTTACTGTCATTTTAAAATATATTAATAGGTCAGTATTTTTAAAGTTTCTCAGTTTTAATTCTAATGCAGTAAATGGCAGTAAAACAGTAAATAACTTTGAGGAACAAATATTCTTCAGGGTCCTCAATTAACTTTTAGGAGTATAAGAGGTTATGAGTCCAGAAATTCTGAGACATTTGCTCTAAAGTGATAATCTTCAATGTTGGCCAAAGGAGGAAAAGTCTGTCCCTGACTTCGCTACGTTCCTTGCGTTGTTACTGAGCGCATAACATAGTTGTCAGAGGACTTAAATTCCTCTCAATCGCTTCTCTAGCTCATTCACCTCGTTTCCATGCCCAGGCAGCCGCGTAAACAGGAATGATATTTCTTACCTGTGCTCAGTAGCTCCTGCGCGAGGAAGCAAACCGGAGAACCCGAGGCCCCTTCTCTTCCGGGGGCCGTGTAGATGGCAGCAGGCGGCGGGGCCTCGGCCGCTGAAGCAAGCCGCCAGGAGCGCAGAGAGCAAAGGAAAGCAGAGCCGGCTGCTCACCCGGGTCCTGCAGCCGTTTGGGGAGGAGATGAAGCGCTTGGGAGAAATGAGGAAGAAGGTGGAGGGGAGGAGACTGTTCTGGCGCGCCTTGGACCCGCCTTCAAGTTTAGGCTCTTTCCTAGGGCCATAGAACCTGAAAGAGTGTCAGAGGACACGCGTACTTATTTTAGTGTAAAAGCACTATTTTAATGGATCATTTCTCTATAAAAGTTGGAATTCTGGCCCTTCCAAAGCTTGTACTTCGTCCAGAAGTATATTCAAGCGCTTTAGAAAAAGCTCCTGCTCGGTCAGTTAGAAGCATCTTTTCTCATGTTAATCTCTGTTTTGAGACTTGCTACTCACTGCAGCACAGGAGTGAATAGTCAGCCCTATTGGAATATTTTGTGTAGTATAAGCATAGCACCTAAAAGCAGAGTGTAAATGTCACAGCCGCGTAAATAATTAGCAGAAACAAAGTTTCTCAGTTTTCTCTTAAATGTGGACTACCCTGTATTAACCTACTCGCAAAGGAATTCGCAAGTTGACTTTTTTTGCTTTTTTGCCGCTACAGAGACTATATGGAAACAGAGGGGTTCTGAAGTCAGGAAACAATACTTACATAAGCAGCTACTTGGACTTTTTTTTTTTTTTTTTTTTTTTTGTCTTTCTGTCTGTCTGTTTTTAACTAGATAGGGTTTTCATTTGATAAGGTCATAAAACATCATGGCCACAGCAGTGATTGCAAAGGCCTCTGTGGCCGCACGGGGCAGAGTGCCAGATGTGGTGGCTACTGCAAGAGAGAAACAGCACATTTAAGAAGTATTGGATAAGAATATACAAATGATCGACACTGAAATAGTAAGTGTTCATTCTCCAACCGGAGCCTTCCGTCAGGCCAGCTAACCAGTGACCAGGAGCACAGCCCCAAACGAATGAGATTTAATGCCCCAGTGCCAGTTATTTCTCTCCACTGCATAGGTGTACGACACACAATTTACTCAGATCTCAGTTCTAGGACAAACTTTTTAAAATTTGATATAGAGCAACCCAACTGATTCACATCCTGTTTACTTCATGAGGTTGTTTATGAAGATTAAAGGAGATGATGATAGCCCCTTGGATATTTATTTTAAGGCCCTAGATAACTCTAACCCTTCATAACTTCTCACTTGTTCTTATCGTTTAGCTCATACAAGGGAGATAAAAATTTTTTAAATAAAATGTCCATCATGTTCTCTTAATTTGATGTAAACAATTATGTATAGGTGGAGTCATTTTTCTGGGATATATTTTAAGAACTAGACAACTGCCTATTTTGATAGACAATGTGAAGGCTGGGAGAGGCATTAGATCAGTATTTCCCAGGGTTTTGGATTTAATGGACCATTGAGAAAAATAACAACGACAATAATAAACAAACACTGTGTGGACAACTCCGTATTTTACCAAGACATAAAAAATCTTAAAAATCTTTCTATTTTTATTTCATGAAAGGACACTTTAACACCAAAAAATCAAGGACACGGTATCAGAATAAAGGACAATCCTTTAGAGTGAATACAGTATGAAAACTCATTACTTTTCTCCTCGTATTACCAGAGATGGGAACATTCCAGATTGCTGTCAGTCCCCGGGCAGTGCTCACAACCCTTTAAAAGCTGGCCATCTAGCCTAGTTTTATTAAGGGACTTAAATTTCACAGTATCAGCAAATCAAGTTCAACAAACTTGAGTACCTACTTTCTAGAAACTGACTTGAAAAATCGGCTTTTCCACAAACAGCCAATAAACATATACACACAATAACTTACAAATCTTCGTGGCAACCAACGTTTAAACAAGCCAAAGGGAAAAAACCATATTGTAAGATAATTTGCTAAGATGTAATTCCGTGCCAGGGAATTTACGGCAGGTGCTCCTGACCTTTGCTTTATGAGTGATACGCTTTTTGTCCCCATGTCCCCTGACCGGGCGGTAAGTCTGGCACGTCTGTCTCTGAAATCGCAGGTCAGAGTCGCCAGCTGGCAGCACCCAGGGAAGCGAAGCTCCCGCCTGTGGGCCGGGCCTGGAGGCTGTCCATGAAGCCGGCTGCTGGCTGACACATCAGGCAGGAATTTGCCAAAAGGGTGAGTTGCTGACAGGTCGGGTGCTAAGGAAAGAGGCGGAAGGTGCCGAGCTCAGGGTCCCAAAGTCTCGCCGCTGGGCCAGGAAGCGGTTTAGCTCTTCCTTCAAACCGACTCTCCAGAGTCGGTGGAAGGCGCACTCTTGCGGGTCCCTGTACGGGCTCTGGCGACTCTTCCCTGTCCTGCCTTGAGAGCCCGGGCTCAGATGTACCCCTCTCCCTTCGCCACGCGTGGGGCTCAGCGGGGATTCTGGTCTCACGACGACTGTAAGCTGAGGGGACGGACGGGAGATGCGTGCGGCCCGTCACGTGACCCCTGCACGGCCCGCTGGGAGCTCGCGTGCCTCCCGCCACCTCAGCGGGTCCTGCGCGCACACACGGCTTCTTGGGTCCTGCGCGCTCGCTGGCGAGAAGGTCCCGCGGCCGCGTAGTAGCCTGGTCTTGGGGTGGGGCTGGAGGGAGGCGGCCCGTGAGGGCGAGGAGCAGGCCTGGGAGGCGGCGGGCGCCTGCTCCTAGGGGCTTTAGTGGGGCTGGAACAGGCATGGAGGAAAGAGCGGGCCGGGAAGTGAGGAAAATGGTGGTGAAACGGCCTCGGGGGGGTCCCGAGTGGTGAGAAGAGAAAGGTTACGTGAGGCAAAGTTGCTTAGTCGTGCCGGCCGCCGAAGCGGGGGCGGCGTTTGTCACAGGTCGAGGCCCGCTTCCGTCCAGGCCTGGGTTCACGGGAAGACGAATGTAGTTGTACAGAAACAGAACGACCTGGTTCTGGAAGTTGTCGCCGGCGGACTGTGCACATCCCGGTCCCTGCGCGAGGAGAGGACAGGGCGCCGGGGCCCGGGCGGCGGTGCTGGCCGCACCACGCGTTTGTCCCGCCCCTCCCCGTCGACGCGGGTGTTCGGTCGTACAGGCCTCCAGCCGCAGAACCCGGAGAGCAAAGCAGATGGATGGCCTGAGGGCGGACGGGGCCCCAGCTCTTAGGATGTGGAGACCTTACGTTCCGAGCTGGCTGGTCTTTCAGACTCCCAGGGGCCTTAATGGGAAAGTAATTTGCAAGTAAAGTTCGATGCTGTCTTAAGGTGGCACAGGACAGTGGAAGCCCTCTCGGACGAGAATCGGCTCGGTTCTCGTCCGGCCCGGTTTCACTTGTTCGAACTTGCACAACTAATCGTGCCCTGTGTGAAAATGAGATTGAATTAGATGAACTGTAAGGCCTGTTAACGTTAGGGTTTTGTGAAGGTTAGAAGGATCTTAAATTCAGGCCGAAGCCGTGTAGCCGTGCCAAAGTGAACTGGTTCAGCTGGCTGTGTGTGCGGGGCGCAGACGGAAGCGTTGGCCCCAGGGGGCTCCCTTGCGTCCGTGGAGTTGGAGCTCCTCGGGAAAGCAGTGGCGGAGGGAGGGTCGGCGTTTTGAAGCGGAAGTAGGGGAAGAGAACCGTGGCTCAGGCGCGGCGGGGGTGGGCAGGGAAGGTAACGGGCTGCAGCGCGGAGTCCGCGTCCCAACTGGGCTTTGCTCCCAATTTTGCAGCTCTTGCCTCCCAAGTGTGATGGCAGGTCAGCCGGTTAAACCTGATACTAGAAACTGCAAGAGATCAAGAGAGTTGGAGGTAATATCTATGCTCCTGGAGCCTTAACCTTTTATTGTATATACCTCTCAAATTTCTAACATTTAAGAAAGTTCTGTTGGTAAAAGGAATTTAATGTTTTCATATTCCCAGAACTGGAATAGCCCCAGCAGGAACTCTGTTGATTCCCACTGTTTCTTGACGAAGTATATATAGGCCTCCAGGAAACTGTTGGGAGATTTCTTTGTGGTGATTCGTGATCTAAAGACAGAAGTGGATACACACTTTTATCATATATGGCACTTTAAATAAATATTTTGCTAAAAATAGGTAGGGTACTTCCGTACTGTAGTTGGAGAGCCCTGTATCTTGCTCTTCACTGCTGCCCCCACCAATTAATCTGTTTGTATTTAGGACTTATTTGCTCCATTAAAGATTATGTTGCGAAGTTTTGTGAGCTCTTGGGTACCATCTAAATCAAAGTTTTGCTGTATTGCTATGGAAATATCTACTGGTTCAAGATACAGGAAACGTTTTTGTCAGGGAATTAATACCATATTCAAAGTCTAATGTAAAACCCCCCAAAAATTTCGTTTGTTGAACAAGGTGCTTCTTGGACCTCAGAGTTTCCTTAATAATATAATTCCAAATGGCTAATTAGAACGCAAAGCACATACTTTCTAGCCTATTTGCTTTTTTCTCAAAGATGTTTTATCTGCTTTTTTTTTTTTCCAGAATGCATATGTCCTAACGATCTTGTTAACTATTTGCCTATTTTCTTTACTTTCTTCCATTAGCCTCAAATGCCAGATAGTCCACAACTGTCCTCTTTGGGGAAATCAGATTCCTCTTTCTCTGAAAGCTCTGGACTATTTTATAAAGATGAAGCCCTGGAGAAGGATTTGAATGGTGATGTATAAAGTGCTTATATTTCTATACATTGATTTTATAATCCAGAAAGTTTCTTGCAGTTCATAACTTACTAAGTGTTTTTTTGGACAGATATGAGCAAAGAAATTAATCTAATGTTGTCTACATATGCAGAGATCTTAAGGCAAGTACTTTTAGTATATTCTCTTGAATATTTATATTAGAAATAGAAGTTTCCTTCTGGAAACTCCATAATGGGAAGCTTAGTTCAGTGGCTGCAAAAGCTACCCAGAAGTTACAAATTGGAATTTTTTTAGTTTCTTAAAATTTCTCAGTTTCTTATAATTATTAGATTATACCAACCAAAGATTAGTTGGTTATTTTGAAAGAATAACCCCAACTTTTCTACTCAACATCATTGTCTTGCTATTATCAGAGCTAATATTAGGCTGAATATATTTTGGTCTTTAATTAAATAATGTAACATTTAAAATTTTATGAAAAAAAAACTGAGAAAAATGCCATTGGTGAAGGTAGTGATAATAATAGAGTGATATTAAAGATAAATATGTTTATGAAATAGTTCAAGTATTATCTGTGTATAGTTTAAGGCCAGATTTAAATATCTTACTGGCCTGAGACTGTCATGTTTTATAAGGTGTTTTTTTAAACTACTGGTCATTGTATCTGAATAATGTTTTGTGTGGCTGTTAAAATAGTGTACATAGTTTAATATTAGAATTATGTTTGAGATATGCATTCTGCTATGTCAGGAGACTGAGTAGTCAAAAATATTTGTGGGACTAATTTACCTTTTACTAAACAGTATTTGTAATTTCATGAAGGTTTCTGATACACAAAGCCATTTGCATAAAATAGGTAACAAATACAGCGTAATAAAGAACGTCACTGTGATAGTGTGTTCAGACATTATAATTATTTAGTTTGACATAAAATATTTTTTTCCTCATTAGTGAAAGAGCAGCAGTAGATGCATCTTACATTGACAAGATAGATGAACTCTTCAAAGAAGCCAATGCTATTGAAAACTTTCTAATACAAAAAAGAGAGCTCCTGAGACAGAGGTTTACAGTGATTGCAAACACACTCCACAATTAAAACTGTGTACTTAAAATAAGTTGAGAATTTAAGCCCATTGTTGTAGTGAAAGAATGACAGTTGTAGTGAAAGGTCTCTAATTGTTAAAAAAATGTGGACTTTAAATATTGAAGGGGAAATGCTGAATTTCTTTTCTAGATTTAAAAGGGGCTTTAAACTGGACATTAATATGATGTAACTTTTCTTTTGAGGGTCAAATTTTTGGCATATTTTATAAAAGTGTAAATTATTTAAATTATATATGGATTATTTTCTTTCTTTTTTTTTTCTTAACTCTCCTAGCCTTTTTAAAATTTCTAAAAGAGGACTCAGTGAGTTAATTTGATAATGTTCAATAATGTCACACTTTTTCTTTTAGAATATTTTGTTTAAATAAAAGAGACACAGCTTTGGAGATAATTTAAAAATGTTTTTCATGGTCAGTATTATAAAAAAAAAATTAAAACCTAAAGGTAATTGTCCAGTTTATCAATATGTAATAAGATATAACTGCTATTGCTATTTAATATTACCATTGGATTATTTTCACTATAAGTTTTATTATACATTACTAATAAAAATTCTTGGTTTAAAACTATTTTCTTGTAGTAACAATGATAAAATAAAAACCAGAAATTACTTATCAGAACCTTATATAAGTTGGCTTTGTTACATATCAACCATATCAATGGTGCAGTTAATGAATTATATTTCGAAGCCTTGGCAGCTGTGTGGTATGGGATTAGTGGTCCAGAAGTAAAGCAACTGGCTCAACAGCAAGACAAACTTGGTGAGTCATTTCAATCCTGTTATAACTCAGAAATAGAATTTGGACTAGAGGATCTCTAAGACTCATCTAGCTAAAAAAAATCATTTGTTTGATGAAAGGTACTTCTATGATTTTATTGAAAACTTTCAATGTGTGATGTAATTAGATATGAGAAGTATATTAATCAGGTTTTAAATAATCAAAACACCCATTTTCAGTCATAGATAATGCAATCTATTTGATGTGTATTTTGCCAATATAGGAATCACAGATTTGGACACATTTATACATAGTTCCATGGGGAATTTGGTATTCCGTAGATGGACAGCATGTTTGCCTTGTCTTCTAAATGTTAAAATCTCACTTTATCAAATTACTATTTTAAGGCTTATATACCACATAACAGAAATACTCATATAAGAAAGGATTGAAAACAAAAAAATATTTAATGAAAATACTAGTTATAAGTGGAAAAAAATCACTAGGTTTGTAGAGTGAAGTGCTAATGGTTGGAGGTCAGTAAAGTAACAATTAGTAATGGGATTATTAAATACTAAATGCATCCAGAAGACTGTATTTGAGTTGATATGTTATGTCACCTGAGTTTGCTGTTATCTTAAGGAGTTTTGTAATATTCTAAATACAAAGATAACTATACTGGCCCATCATCATAAAAAAATGTGCACGAGTTACTTTTCTCTAAGCATTTATAATTGTGAGAGTAAGGCTAACAGATTGTTTCTGAGTGGATTTCATAACATACGGGTTCTATCTTGAAGGTGTCACCATTGTTGAGCATCTGGTTCTTCCCTGTGAAGACGTAGAGAATTGATTTGATTAGTTCATTTGGTATGATTAAGAAGAGGAAACTGATTTTTAGTCACAAAGTGTTTACTCATCAGAACAGCTACCTACCAAGGTAAAAGTTCCTGAAAGCCTAACTGAGACTTATTTTCCTCCAAGTTTGGATGCCTTTGGCACCATCCTCATAAACAAGAATGATTGTCTCACAATCCTGGAGATAGGCTATTACAGAAATACCATTACCCTTTAATTTACAATCCTAATATCACTCCATTTTAATACAGTTGCACAAGTTTATAAATTATTTTCACTGATTAAAAATCAAAATACATATTATATATCTTTGTACATCATCCTCTGCTAGGCACTGTAGGGAAAACAGAATAGTACAGGATATTCTTTGTTCTCCCTTCTGACAATTTTAACCACTCTTCTTGAAATACACTTGTATGTCTTTGCTAAGAAGACATGATGTATAAATGTTACAGTGTCTCTGTGGCATTACTAGTAACTGCTAGTGGGAGTTACTAGGAGGCCTTTGGGAAGGGGTCACAAAGGTAGATTTTGAAATGGATTTTTGAAAAGGAAAGAGGATATTTCAGGCAGGGAAAAGTTGGTTCAAAGGCACAAAAGAAAAAAACATGTTATGTTTGATAGTCATTTCACTGGCTGAAAATTCACAAAGGGGAATAAACTGCTAGAAAGCAGGGACTGAATCTTGTGTCTTAATTTGCTCAGGCTGCAGTGCAGTGTTTGATAACTTGTGGTCAAAAATGTTAAATCAATAGCATTATATGTGGATGTGTTTTAAGGGCATACCTTCCCAGGCCTTTCTTCATACTAGATTGTCAGAAAAAGTATCGTAAAGTAAATGAATAGAAAAGAAAAGGAAATGCTAGTGAAATTCTAGAAAGGCAGAAAAAGGATGAAAGCTAGGTTGTGGCCAGATTGTTGAGTACTCTGTTGAAAGACTAAATTTGGACTTTATTCTGTAAGGAAATAGGAGGTCTGACTCTTCTAGAGGAGAAGAGTTACAGAATGAAATGGATACCAAGATCAACTGAGTTAATTGTTAGTGTGAAGACAGATTGGAGGGAGACACTGCTGATCCAGTTTCAGTTTTTCAAACAGCTCCTCAGTATAGATAGGTTGTTGGAATACTTGTCCTGGAAATGAGACCAATAGGGATTGTGCTTTGCAGACCCCGCCCTTTCACTGCCCGCCCCACTCCCTCCTGTTGTGTCAGGGAGCCAGGGACAGACTGGAAGTGAGTGTTGCTGCCAGTGAGTGTGAGGGTTTGGAAATCACAGATCTGCTGCTGAGCTCAGTACAAAAATGTCCTTTCAAATCTTTCACTCATTTTGTCAGCAATCTTCCTGCCACTGCAGTGGGCTTCCTCTCTGTTATACTACAGCGGATCCCAGGTAAGGGATTTGTTCCTCTCCCTCCTCCTCTTCCTCCTCCTACCAGTCTGGACTTAGAGTTCTGTGCCTTTTTCCTGAAGAGCACTGGGGCTTCTGAAGTTTTCTGCTCTGTGTGGAGCAGATATACAGGCAGCAAGACTGCAGAGCTGGGAGTCGAAGAAGACTGAGTCAGGATTTCTTTACTTGTCATCAGGGAGACAGCATTTCTACTTGTGTATCTTGTACAACATGTAGAGTGAGATTCAGGGTTTAGCGATTCTCTTGGAGCTGCAATAGGAAAAATATTCACTGTTCAGACCTTCCTCAAACGAGAATCACTGCCACACATTCCAGTGTACGTGTTTGGTTCCATTTGTGTTCTGGAGGACTGCCTTAGAGCTTCTGCTTACTGTCTTGTAGCTTTTTATTACAGCTAGTTTTGTCACATCATTTTATTCTTGAAATTGGTTCATTAGAGCTATCAGAAATCATACTGATATGTAGTCTACACTTTACGATTATTTAATTCAATAATTCAGTGTTTGCAGTATGCTGGGGTGGGACAATAAACAAGACCCCGTACTTAAGGAGTATTGGCAGTAGACCTTACAAAATATATTCATATTTATTTCACAACACAGAATAAGGGCCATAAGAGAGCTAAACATCTGCTGTGTGAGTTCAAGCTTAGGGAACCAGTTCTTGCTATAGGAAATGGGAGTGTTGTGTTAGGGAGCAGGTGACATGGGCACTGGATCGTGAAGGATAAGTAGGGAAGTGGTTTTACCTGAAGGAGGTGGGAGATATCCTAGGTGAAGAGAAGGGTATGTTATGATAAGAAGAGAATGGGGAGTGGCCCAGTTTGTCTGGGGTGGAAGGCATTAATTAGTAAGTGGCTGGACTGGATGAGTGGGTTGGTGTGAGACTGTTCAGGGCCTTCATCTGTACCTGACCAGGCAGTTTTATAGAGTTTACTTGGTAGGCAGTGGGGAGTCATTTGTGAAGGTTTTCTGGAGGAATACGTGTTATAATCAGGTCTGTACTTAGGAGATTAATTCAGTAACAGTCCTTCTGATGTTTTCACATCAGAGCACACATAGCAAGTGATAATATTTTTACCTCACATTAGAGTAGATTGGGTGGTGGCTGGAGTCCAGACGAGCTGCTTAGAGCTGGGAGCGACTGACCTGGGGCCCTATCCCAGGGCCTGAAGTGATCAAGAAGCCACCAGTTAGGAATCTCTGGCTACTCTGTCTAGTTTCGCCTTCCGATCAGACCCATGTACAAAGTTGTGAGGGCCTAAGCTGGGACAGTAGGAAGGAAGGGACTGAAGGCAAGAGTTGAAGCATCAGGGCTGATGAGGGCAGGTCTGGGCTGGCAGGAAAATGGGGGCGGGGGGGCTTCTCAGGATTGGTGCACTGGTAAAAATCTTTACAGAGGATTTGCTCCAGGTACCCTTGCAAACTTCTGAGCCCTAGTGATGCATCCTGGCTGCCCTCTATCAGCCCCTGAGCATCCTCTTCCTAGCCCTGTGGGTATAGTTAGCAGAATTTAATTTGTGAATGTGGGGACAGCAAAGAAAGGTGAGTTCAAGGCCCACAGAGATTTAGAAGTTAGGTGATTTAGCAAGTGGGAAAATTGCTTTGGAAGGGGGAAAATGAAGAATTCTCTTTTGACATATTGAGAGTCAGCTGCAAGAAGTAATTGGTGAAATTATGGGACTAAAAGAGATTACCAAGGAAGGGCGCTGAGATTAATGAGTACAGATCCAAGGTTAGTCCTTAGGAACACATTCATAAGGTGACATGGGGGAGAGGAGCCAAATGGAAATTCACACTTGGAAGTTACCTACTATATTGAGTTAACGATTATGGACATGAATGGAAGTATTATTCTCCCTTTATCCCTACTTCATCACTGAAAAACTTGAGGCTCAGAGTGATCAGTAATGTATCCAAGGTTGTCAGCTAGTAACTAGTGAAACTGGCTTAATGCAAACTCACAAGGAGCAGGAAGTCAGGAAATGCCATGTCTCTGAAGCCAAGGGTAGAAAGGAGGTGCTGACCACAATGTCAAAGTTCACAGAGAGTTGTAAGAATTCATAATAAACTGTCCACAGCATGCCTGGGGATATAAAACCTGTAGCCAGGTAAATATTTTCTAAAATGTGAAATGTTTTAAGTTTGTGAATCTCTATTCAGACAAATGCCCCATCAGGGTGTTGAGTGTAATTCTACTTAAGTAAGAGAAGCAAAATACATGACCTCAGAGAATTTGTTTTAATCTAAGAGGAGAATAAGATAAAATATGTATAATATTAAGAAAAGGAGTAAATGTCTGAGGGTTTCCTCCTAAGTTTTCAAAGCATCTCTTTACACTTCTAATACTGTGTTTGCCAAATTTTAGTGTGCCTAAGAGTAGCTTCTTGCCCCCCCCCCCGCAAAGATTCAGGTTTACTAGCCCAGAATGGAGTTCACGAGTCTGCATTTCAGCAGTAATGCCAGGTATTTCTGTTCCAAATTGTCCTCAGACCAGACCTTGAAAAATAATGGTCAGGCAGAACACTGATCACAGTAGAAATGATCTGTTTGTACGTTTGTTTGCTAGGCAGTGAGTTCCTTTACCTCAGGGATCTAATACTTTCTGTCCCTTAGCAGCGCCTACCACTTTGTAGAAGGATTAAATAATTCAAAGAAAGAAGACATTACATCTTGTTGGATTGATCATTAAAAACTACATAAATAATAATGGCTCACTTTTTTAGTATTTACTGTGTTCTAGGAAGTTTACATAACCAAACTCATTTGTTATTTATAAATGACAATATAAGAGCCTTAAGAACAATAAGAATAATTATACTCATTTTAGAAAGGAGGTAGTACACAGAGAGGTTAATTGTCATGTTCAAAGCTATTTATTTGGAAAATGGCAGGCCAAGATTTGAACTCAAGAAATCTGCAGCTAGGTAGAGCCTGGTCCCCTCTCTTAAACATTACACTGCACTGCCTGTTAAAAGGAGTAGCATTTGAGATACACTTTGAACAATTTTCTTAGGGATAGATTAAGTAGGCAGGGCATTCAGGGTAGAAGTGAATTTTATTTGGGAAATCAAGAAATAGTTGGGTTTGACTGAATTGTTACATACTGGAAAGTAGGAGGTCTTGTGCTCTAAACTGAATTTTTGAAAGATTTAAATGAAATGGGGTAATAGATATAATAGAAACTACTCTGCTAAAAGAATGTAAATCTCACTTCTTCAGAGGAATAATGTAAATCTCACTTCTTCAGAGGAATAATACCGCTATATGTTTTTCCAGTTTAGACTTCTATATCACTATTAAAATTTTATGAAATAAAGGACTATTTTATAGTATCTAATTAATTATATATTTGACCACCCTCTGCCTTAACACAAAATAAATATGAAGTAATAGGGACAATTTTTAGCTCTTTATTATGTAATTATATTTTATTCTTTTTTTTTTACAACTTATTTTATTTTACTATCATTAACCTACAATTACATGAGCAATATTGTGATGATTAAACTACCCCCTTCATCAGGTCCCCCCTACCAACCCTATTACAGTCACTGTCCATCA
>JAQQAC010007117.1:18199996-18252039 GCA_029783875.1 Phataginus tricuspis | reverse complement strand
AAAAAACTCAAAATAGAAATACCATTTGACCCAGGAATCCCACTCCTAGGAATTTACCCCAAGAATGCAGCAGCCCAGTTTGAGAAAGACACATGCACCCCTATGTTTATTGCAGCACTATTTACAATAGCCAAGAAATGGAAGCAACCTAAGTGCCCATCAGTAGATGAATGGATTAAGAAGATGTGGTACATATACACAATGGAATATTACGCAGCAATAAGAAAGAAACAAATCCTACCATTTGCAACAACATGGATGGAGCTAGAGGGTATTATGCTCAGTGAAATAAGCCAGGCCGAAAAAGACAAGTACCAAATGATCTCACTCATATGTGGAGTATAAGAACAAAGAAAAAATAAAAAAATAAAAAAATAAAAAAATGAAGGAACAGAACAGCAGCAGACTCACAGAACCCACGAATGGACTAACAGTTACCAAAGGGAAAGGGACTGGGGAGATGGATGGGAAGGGAGGGATAAGAGGGTAAAAGGGGCATTACGATTGGCAGACATAGGGTGGGGGGGCACTGGGGGTACTGTACAGCTCAGAGAAGACAAGTAGCGATTCTCATCTCACTACGCTGATGGACAGTGACTGTGGTGGGGTTGGTGGGGGGGACCTGGTGATGGGGGGAGTTCAATCATCACGGTATTGCCCATGTAATTATAGGTTAATGATACTAAAATAAAATAAATTATTAAAAAAAAATGGCTATACTACCTAAAGCAATCTACAGATTCAATGCAATCCCTATCAAACTACCAACAGCTTTCTTCAATGAACTGGAACAAATAATTCTAAAATTCATGTGGAACCACAAAAGACCCCGAATAGCCAAAGCAATCCTGAGAAGGAGGAATCAAACATGGGGAATTACGCTCCCTGACTTCAAGCTCTACTACAAAGCCACAGTAATCAAGACAATTTGGTACTGGCACAAACACAGACCCACAGACCAGTGGAAGAGAATACAAAATCCAAACATTAACCCAAACATTTACAGTCAATTAATATTTGATAAAGGAGCCTTGGATATACAATGGGGAGATGACAGCCTCTTCAGCAGCTGGTGTTGGAAAAACTGGACAGCTACATGTAAGAGAATGAAACTGGACTACTGTCTAACCCCATACACAAAGGTAACTCAAGGTGGATCAAAGACCTGAATGTAAGTCATGAAACCATAAAACTCTTAGAAAAAAACATAGGCAAAAATCTCTTGGACATAAACATGAGCGACTTCTTCATGAACATATCCCCCCAGGCAAGGGAAACAAAAGCAAAAATGAACAAGTGGTACTATATGAAGTTGAAAATCTTCTGTACAGCAAAGGACACACATCAGTAGAACAAAAAGACATCCTACTATATGGGAAAATATATTCATAAATGATGTATCTGATAAGTGGTTGACATCAAAAATATATAAAGAACTCACGCACCTTAACAAACAAAAAGCAAATAATCCAATTAAGAAATGGGCATAGGAGATAAATAAACACTTCTCTAAAGAAGAAATTCAGATGGCCAACAGGCACATGAAAAGATGCTCCACATTGCTAATCATCAGAGAAATGCAGATTAAAACCACAATGAGATATCACCTCACACCAGTGAGGATGGCCAACATCCAAAACACAAACAACAACAAATGTTGGCGAGGATGTGGAGAAAAGGGAACCCTCCTACACTGCTGGTGGGAATGCAAATTAGTTCAACCATTGTGGAAAACAGTGTGGAGGTTCCTCAAAAAACTCAAAATGGAGATACCATTTGATCCAGGAATCCCACTCCTAGGAATTTACCCTAAGAATGCAGCAGCCCAGTTTCAAAAAGACAGATGCGCCCCTATGTTTATTGCAGCACTATTTACAATAGCCAAAAATTGGAAGCAACCTAAGTGTCCATCAGTAGATGAATGGATAAAGAAGAGGTGGTACATATACACAATGGAATATTATTCAGCCATAAGAAGAAAACAAATCCTACCATTTGGAACAACATGGATGGAGCTAGAGGGTATTATTCTCAGTGAAATAAGCCAAGCCAAAAAAACACAAGTATCAAATGATTTCACTCATATGTAGAGTATAAGAACAAAGAAAAAAACTGAAGGAACAAAACAGTAGCAGACTCACAGAACCCAAGAACGGACTAATAGTTACCAAAGGGAAAGGGACTGGGGAAGGTGGGTGTTAAGGGAGGGATAAGAGGGTAAAAGGGGCATTACAATTAGCAGACATAAGGTAGTGGGGGCATGGGGCGGGCTGTACAACTCAGAGACGACAAGTAGTGATTCTATAGCATCTCTCTATGCTGATGGACAGTGACTGTAATGGGGTTCGTGGTGAGGACCTGATGAAGGGGGGAGTTTCATCACCATAATAATGCACATGTAATTGTAGATTAATGATACCAAAAGAAATTAAAAAAAATTATGTCATAAAAAAAAACTCAAAACAGCCCAAGGAAGGAAAAAAAAAATACTCCTGGATTACACAATTAATCAGATGGGAAGACGTCTTCTGTTCTTGAATAGGATAATTCAACATCAGTAAGATGTCCGTTCTCCCTAAGTTAATTTTTAAATTTAATACAATCTTAATAAAAATTCCCAAAGGTTCATTAAGGATGTTAAAATCGACACTACAGTTCATTTAGAAAAACAAACATTTAATAATAGTGAAGAAAACAGTAGACAACTTTCAGTGGGAGGACTAACCCTCCCAGACATTGAGATATACTATAAAGCCTCTATTATTAATAGTGGTAGTGGTGCATGAATAGACAAATAGTGGATACAGAATAGAAAGCCCAGAAATAGACCCAACAGTTTATGGAAATTTAGTTTATGGCAAAGATGGCATCTCAAATCACTGGAAAAATTAGGCCTTTTTTTTATTGTGGCAGGAAAAAAATATAAAATTTGCCATCTCAATCATTTTTAAATGTAGAGGTCAGTGTTAAGTTTATTCACATAGCTGTGAAATAGATCCTCAGAACTTTTTCATCTTGCAAAACTGAAACTGTATATGCATTAAACAAAAGTTCTCCAATTGCCCCTCCTCTAGCCCTTAGTAGCCCCATTCTACTTTCTGTTTCTATGAGTGACTTACTAGACACCTCATGTAGATGCTGTCATAACAGTGTTTGTCTTTTTTCGACCGGCTTATTTCATTTAGCATATCCTTAATGTTCATGTTGTAGCATGTGACAGGATTTCCTTCCTTCCTAAGGTTGAATAATATTCCATTGTATGTAAACATCATGTTTATCCATTCATCCATTGATGGGCACTTGGGTTGCTTCCACTTTTTGGTGGGTGGTAAATTATACTGCTATAAACATGGGTGTACAAATATCTCTTTGAGTCCCTGCTTTCGGGACCATTACCTTTTTTAAAAATTGAAGTATCATTGTTACACAATCTTGTATTGGCTTCAAATATACAACATAGTGGTTCAACAGTTACCCACAGTGTTAAATCCTTACTCCCATGAGTACATTTACTATCAGCATAGGAAGATGTTACAGAATCATTGACTGTATTTTCTGTGCTGTACTACCATCCCTGTGACCAACTTACATTATGATTGAGAATTTTGTGCCCCTTTATCACTCTCCTCCTCCCCACCCACTCACCCCAACTCCTCTCCTGTGATAACCACCAGCCAGTTCTCAGTGTCTGTGAATCTACTGTTCTTTTGTTCATTTTGTTTTGTTTTGCTTTTATATCCCACAAATAAGTGAAATCATATGGTATTTGTCTTTCTCTGCCTACCTTATTTCACTTAGCGTAATACCCTCTAGGAGGGACATTACCTTGTAAGACAATGATTTGTTAGCCTTGCTTTTCCATGCTGAAGACATTAAGTATTCAATCTGTCAAGCGTATGAAAAGAAAAGGCTATATGGTGTTAGACCCTTTTAAAGGTAAAGCCACAAATATTTCCTTAAAGTTTTTCAATGTTCCATCATTCATTCTAGTGTGATCATATGGACATAAATGATGATCCAGTAAGGACCGTCATTCTATTTGTTGGCTTTAACATAATTTTGATAAATTTGAAAACTTTTTAAGTAAATGGAAGATATAATATATATTAAATATGAAGATAACTATTTCTAAAATCTTAGGAACCCATTTTAATTTTGGAAATGTCAAGCATCCCATATCCTCTCATGCTGTTCTTCTGCCTGCAGTGTAAAGGTTGGAATGAACTTAGAAGTCACCAGCTTAAGGTTTTTCTTTAGCTCTCTAAAGTGGGAGCTTTTTGACAGGGTATGAGGGTCAGGAGAATGTAGTTGCTTTTCCTTTTGTAGTCCAGTATGTACTCAAAAGTTATCATCTCTTAATTTCAAGTTCTCTGGATGGTCAGGTTGTACTGGGAACCTATCTCATTACCTCTAAGTTTGAAATCTCTCATTTTGACCCCATGCTTTTCTTACTAATACTTGTTTTTCTATTTTTGCTCCTATTTGAAGGTATAACTACTGGTTTGACGGAATGGCTTTGCTTCACCACTTCAGGATGGAGAAGGACACTGTGACATACAGGACCAAGTTTGTACAGAGTGATACATATAAGGCCAACAGTGTTCATGATCGAATTGTGATCTCAGAATTTGGCACACTGGCTCTTCCTGACCCGTGCAAGAATGTTTTTGAGCGTTCCATGTCAAAGTTTGAGCAGCCTGGTAAGCAGCCTCTAATATACCCAGAATTTTCAGGTGATAGTGATGATTACTTAAATTATTATGATATATGGCAATCTGTATAAGTATAAATCTTGAAATTAATGTATTTTTTGGCATGAGAGGATATTTAAACTGCCTTCTCCCCCTGACAGTGTGCTTCGAGTCTGCTACAGTAAGTTATGGTGTTTTTAAATAACTCGGGTTTGTTTCAGCAATGACAGACAACACCAGTGTCAATTATGTGTGGTACAAGGGTGATTACTATGTTAGTACTGAGACCAGCTTTATGAATAAAGTGGACATTGAAACCCTGGAAAAAACAGAAAAGGTAAGGTATAGGTTAAAAATGAATAAAATGGACCCTAAAGTTTTTTTCCATTCAGAATACTTTTTAGAGTAGTAGATATCTAAAGAAGACATTTTCCCCTTAACTAGAGAAAAAGAGAGTTACCCACTGATTGAGGTCATTGTGCACCTCTGTCCTGGTTAGAATGGCCCCTGGGGTTGGTTTTCTTTAAAGGAATTCTGGACTTCTGCTTCCTGAGCCCTAATATCTGAATGCTGTGGTAAAGGAGAAATAGTAGAACAGATTTACTTGGCCAGTTCAAGTTCTTCCAGGCCATAGGTAGAATGGCTGGAGATTGTCTAGGCCCTGCTGCCTTTGCTTATTAACACCTTAATTAAAAATAAAATAAAACTTTGGACCAGAATTTTATTTTCATTCTTTTGAACTCTGTAATCTTGGGCAAAAAAATATCCTTATGGATAATCATTTTTCTGTTGTTGGTAGTAGTGTTTTTTTGTTTTGTTTTTGGTCTTAGTTGCTTTTCTTTAGTAGCAAAAGTAATTATGATTTCTCAAAGGTGACATATTAGGGCTTACTCAGACTGTAGTTTTCATATCTTATTTTAAATGTAATTGACACATCCCTACTGTCTCTACATCTGAGTAGAGAGTAAATGTCTCTGATGGTCTTGCACTTGCAGGCAGACTGGAGCAAATTTATTGCTGTGAATGGTGCAAGTGCACATCCTCATTATGACCCAGATGGAACCACATTCAACATGGGGAACTCTACAGGCCGCATGATAAAGTTGGGAGAGAGATCTTTTTAAAATAATTGGGAGTTAACTATCTTCCTAGGGTTCCATTTTGGTTAAGATGGAAACATAGGAAACTTCATTTGCAAGGTAGGAAAGAAATCTCCAAAGTGGCATTACTGAACTTAAAGCACGTAATTTAACATTAAGTATGCTCTGCAGTACTTATGCACCTATGCTTAGCAGCTGGTTTTCTGTGTTACGCTTTTAGCACGACTCAAGTTTCATTGTGCTTTTGGCTCACAAGCAACATGGAATTTTTTTGTTTTTTGGAAGTCATAGTTACTGTATTACTAAGGATCCACCTCTAGGACTGTTATGAAGCCCAGGCTGGGTTAGCGTGGACGAGTTCTGGAGGTAACTACATCCAGCTCTGGGGCCTTTTGTTACAGCCACTGTCTTCTCTTTCTACCTCAACTGAAAACCCAGACACAGGAGGCCTCACTCACTGCCCTCCCTTTCCTGGAAGAAGCCAAAGCCACTGAGGTAGGAGGCTTTTTCAGAGGAGAAGATGACTTTGTCTTCCCAGAAGACAAACTCTCTACTTGGCTTCTTGAAGTGGATGGCAACCCCAGACCACGGACATGTTGGGACCTGCGCAGCCTCAGTGGAGATGGGGAGGAGGAGGAAAGGGAACTCAAGATGGGGTCATCTCCTGTAAGAGGATAGGGATTCTCAGTATGTATTTCTTAAACTTGAATTTTTACGATTGTAAGTAAAATAAATTTAGAATGCTGCAGCAAACAAATACGGGGGAGGTTCACTGTCTGGCACATGGAAGCCGTTTATTTTTATCATGGGCATTGTACATTACAGAGTAAGCCAAGGGTATGGTGTGGTTGCGCTCACAGCCACTCACACCACATCTCTTCCCGGTCGTTTGCATACTTCCTAGCTGCCTACCCATCTGCTCCTGAGAGTTCTAATAGCTAATACCAGTAGCTTACATTTACTGAGAGCCTAGTATGTGCTGGTATTTAAGCATTTTTCCATGTATTTTCTCATTAACCCTCATAACAACTCTCTGAGAGAGGTATTACTGTTACCCCTATTTTACAGGCAGCGGCAGTTAACCTTGAGAAGGTTTAAGACACTTGCTTAAACAACCTTTTAAGTGTCTGAGACCAGACTTGGTACCAACCCCGAGTCACACGTAATGGCTTACTATTAGTCATTCTATTAGACCATCTTACCTGTTCGTCACTGAGTATAGAAAACTCGTAGGGCATGAAAATTCATGTTCCTGAGCCCGGGTACATGTCCCTCTCTGAAAAGTAATGTGTAAGTATGAGCTTTAAATATCTCTATCTTAGCTATCAATCTTTCATCTATAACCTGTGAAGCTTTTGTGTAGGTTAATGCATACCTTTGGTGAGTAATGACTTTGTGAGTTCTTCATCTCACCTCTCTGTATTTACGTATGTGAGTGTATATGCAAATGAATACTGCAGGTTTGTTTTTTACTGGCTCAAGTAGAGATAGCGCACCCTGGAAACTTTATCACCTAGCTCTCTGTCCTCTTCTTTATTACCTGATATCAAGTAGGGATGTATTCTTCAAAGTTGTTTGAAACAAGAAACATCCTCTTAAGTAAAATTTTTCAGCAAATGGGTAAGCTGATTCAGATTTTTTGTCTATCCATCTTTTTTGATCATTAAAATAATCCATTTCTTAATAAATTAACTACTAATCAAGTAGGTAAGTTTGTAACTACTTTATAATGTGAGAAATACAGTTTATTCTGAAATACATATTCTAAAGTAGTTACCAGATCGGTGATTCTAAGCCTTTAGTGTGCCTGTAAATCATCTGCAGTGCTTCCTAGCAGTGCAGATTACTGGGCCTCATCTTCAGAGGTTCTGGTTCAGTAGAACTGAAAGGGGCCAAGAATCTCCACTTTAATGCCCCCTCACCCTTTATCTTGGTGCATTCTAACAAGGTCCCAAGTGATTTTTGTGCAAGTGGCCCCTGGATCTTTGAGAAACCCTGCTACCAATCATCAGAGGCTGTCCTTGTTAATTTGCTTCAATTTGTTTGTTTATACAAGGTCCTGAACAGTCTCCCAGAATTAGGTTAACAGTATTGGGCAGGTCCTTACTCTGGGCATTTCCCTGCTGGGTGTTTCCCTGGGTGTCTTCAAGACTTGCTGTTAGAACGGTTCATTAACTAACAGTGTTCAAATTTAGTGAATTGAATAATCATCACTTAATCCAATTGCTGAGACCAGAAATTATTCTCTTTATTATTTTTTATATTGGGGTATATAACAATAACGTGCACATATGTAATATATAGCTTGATGAATTTTGACATGTGTATATACTCATGTAACCATCACCCAGATCAGGGTATCAAATATTCTAATTCTTCCCCCTTCACCTATTTCATCCCCCACCCCTTCCTCTATGGCACCCACCAGTCTGTTCTTTATGTCTATGAGTTTGTTTTGTTTGTTCATTTGTTTTTTAGACTCCACACATAAGTGAAATCATACAGTATTTGTCTTTCTTTTTTCACTTAACATTAGTACCCTCTAGGTCCATCCATGTTGTCACAAACAGCAAGATTTCATTCTTTTTTATGGCTGAGTAATACTCCATTGTGTATATGTACCACGTCTTCTCTATCCATTCATCTGTTGATGGACATTTGAGTTTCCTCCAGATCTTGGCTATTATAAGTAATGCTGTGATAAACATAGGGGTGTGTGTATCTTTTCAAATTAGGGTTTTATTTTCTTTGGGTAAATCCCAGAAGTGGAATTCCTGGGTCATATGGTATTTCTATTTTTAGTTTTTTGAGGAACCCCCATGTTTTCCATAGTGGCTGTACCAATTTACAATCCCGCTAGCAATGTATGAGGGTTCCCTTTTCTCCACATCCTCACTAACACTTGTTACTTGTTATTTCTTGTCTTGTTGATAGGAGCCAGTCTGAATGGAGTGAGGAAGTAGCTCATTGTGAGTTGATTTGCATTTCCCTGATGATTAGTGATGTAGAGCATCTTCTCATGTCTGTTGGCCATCTGTACTGTATGTCTATTCAGGTCCTCTGTCCATTTTAAAATCAGATTATTTGTTTTGTTTTCTTTATATAATTTGAATATTAGCCCCCTATCAGATGTATCACTTGCAAATATAGTCTCCCATACAGTAGGTTGCCTTTTCTAGTTTTTTTCTCTTACTTATTTGGTTCAATGAGGAGTTTAAAACTGAAATGCAAATGTACATGTAACTGCAGGGAGCTAGACTGCCTAGGATGCATTTGGGGAAAATTTAATGATTCTCATTGTAATAAAGTGCTTGCTAGTAATTTCTACCTTTACAAAGTACAAAGCTTTTGTTTCTTTTCTAGATCTTTTTAAAAGCCTTTTTAAATTAATAAAAATCCTCTAACATTAAACAAACTAATTTTTAGTACTAAAGATGTGTAATCAGACAGTAATATGGCACTGTTGGACTAGAGAGCTTGTCTTTTATTACTTTAAAATGGCTTCTCAACATGCATCTGTATCCCCAGCGTAGACCTCCCCAGTATTTTATATCCATTTGCTTACCCAGTGTTTTTACTAGAATGTCTAATAGGCATTACAAAATTAACTTATCTGAAACCAAACTCCTGATCTTTTCCCCAAACTTTCTCTGCTTAAATATTCCCCATCTCCGTGATGGCAACTTCATCCCTGTGGCCGCTCAGGATGGTGACTTCATAGTTACCCTTCACATCAGTTTCTTACATCCACATCCAGTTACTTAAAAAGTGATTTCAGCAATGCCTTCAGAATATATTCCAAACCCAACCCTTTCACGTCACCCCCACGGTCACCACTTTGGTTTGAGCTGCTAGACTTTCTCACCTGCATCAGCACAACCCCTTCTTTCCTAGTCTCCTTGCATCTGCCCATGCCTCCTTTCAGTTTATTCTCAGCATGTCAGCCATTTATCCTCTTAACCCACCCCACCTCATCTCCCAGACCTCTCCCTGCTTTCTGTGGCAGGGCCACATTGGCCTCCTTGCTGTTATTTGAACACTCCAAACTTACTCTTGGCTGAGAATCTTTGCAATGTGTTTCTCCTAGATGTCCTGAAGGCTGTTTTCCTCACCAACTTCAGGTCTTTACTCACACATCATCATCTTAATGAAGGCTTCCCAGACTACCATATTTAAAATTGCAAACAGTAGTTCCCGTCCTCATACACTCACTTCTAGCCCCTGTTCCCTGGCTTATTTTCCATTATAATTCTTACTATCATCTGATGCATTTTATTTTTGCTTATTGTATGATTTATTACAATTTAAGCTTTATACAAGATGAGCTTTTTGTCTGTTTTACACTGTTATATACAAGTGTCTGGAATATGGTATTTTGGACACTTAAGAAGAATGCCTGGAATATAGTTGGTACTCAGTTAAATAGCTGCTGAACAATGAATAGAGAACGGTAGTTATCTTATTCCAAAAGAAGCTTCATGGTTGTAAAATCCTGTTAGGCAAGTCTTTCAGGACCTACACTGGCAGTTCTAATACCAGGAAGGTAAATCAATGTGTCCTCAATATTTGTTCATTCATACATTGTCACTTAATCCATCACTAGCTACCTAATAGTGTACCTACCAAAATGCTAGGTCCTTGTTTGGTACTGAGGACACAAAGATGAATCAGGTATCATTCCTGCCCTTGAAGAGCTCACCAGTCTATTGGGAAGCAGATGAACAATAGCACAAAATTATAGTACAATGAGATTGTAATATAGTACAGCGCTGTGGCTGTCTAAGGTATAATAAGGGTGTAGAAGGGAGCCATCAAATACCACTGGGTGGGGAAGAATCTGGGAAGGCTGCTTGAAGAGTGGGATTCCTGAGCTGATTCTTGAAGAAGTAGTAAGCAATAGTCATAAGAATAGCTGTAGGAAGTATGCTGATGAGAGGATGAGATGGGATCCAAAGTGACCCCAGGGATCCAAAGGACTGGAGGGAAGTAGTTGGGCATAGATGCAAATGGAGATTGTAGTTGCTGACACTGGGGAGTAAAGAGAGGGAAAAGCAGAAATTGAGGATATTCCAGGCTGCTACCTTATCTTTTCCTATGGAACAGACTAGAGAGCCCAGATATAAACATGAGCAACTTCTTCATGAACATATCTCCTCAGGCAAGGGAAACAAAAGCAAAATGAACAAGTGGGACTATATCAAATTAAAAAGCGTCAATAGAACAAAAAGACATCCTCATCCTACAGTATGGGAGAAATGGAAACAAACTAAGTGTCCATCAGTAGATGAATGGAGAAAGAAGAGGTGGTACATATACACAATGGAATATTATTCAGCCATAAGAAGAAAACAAATCCTACCAATTGCAACAACATAGATGGAGCTAGAGGGTATCATGCTCAGTGATACCAGGCGGAGAAAGACAAGTATAAATGATTTCACTCATCTTTGGAGTATAAGAACAAAGAAAAAGCTCAAGGAATAAAACAGCAGCAGACTCACAGAACCCAAGAATGGACTAGCAGTTACCAAAAGGAAAGGGACGGGGGCGGATGGACACTTAGGTTGCTTCCATTTCTTGGCTATTGTAAATAGTGCTGCGATAAACATAGGGGTGCATATGTCTTTTTCCAACTGGGTTGTTGCATTCTTAGGTTAAATTCCTAGGAGTGGAATTCCTGGGTCAAATGGTATTTCTATTTTGAGTTTTTTCAGGAACCTCCATACTGCTTTCCACAATGGTTGAACTAATTTACATTCCCACCAGCAGTGTAGGAGGGTTCCCCTCTCTCCACATCCTCACCAACATTTGTTGTTTGTGTTTTGGATGTTGGCCATCCTCACTGGTGTGAGGTGATATCTCATTGTGGTTTTAATATGCATTTCTCTGATGATTAGTGATGTGGAGCATCTTTTCATGTGCCTGTTGGCCATCTGAATTTCTTCTTTGGAGAAGTGTCTGTTCAGCTTCTCTGCCTATTTTTAATTGGCTTATTTGCTTTTTGTTTGTTGAGATACATGAGCTCTTTATATATTTTGGATGTCAACCACTTATCGGATACGTCATTTATGAATATATTCTCCCATACTGTAGGATGAGGATGTCTTTTTTTCCTATTGATGGGTCATTTGCTGTACAGAAGCTTTTTAGTTTGATATAGTCCCATTTGTTCATTTTTGCTTTTGTTTCCCTTGCCCAGGGAGATATCATGAAGAAGTTGCTCATGTTTATGTCCAAGAGATTTTTGCCTATGTTTTTTTCTAAGAGTTTTATGGTTTCATGACTTACATTCAGGTCTTTGATCCATTTGGGTTTACTTTTGTGTATGGGGTTAGGCAATGGTCCAGTTTCATTCTCTTACATGTAGCTGTCCAGTTTTGCCAACACCAGCTGTTAAAGAGGCTGTCATTTCCCCATTGTATATCCATGGCTCCTTTATCATATATTAATTGACCATATATGCTTGGGTTTATATCTGGACTCTCTATTCTGTTCCACTGGTCTATGGGTCTGTTCTTGTGCCAGTACCAAATTGTCTTGATTACTGTGGCTTTGTAGTAGAGCTTGAAGTCAGGGAGCGTAATTCCCCCTGCTTTATTCTTCCTTCTCAGGATAGCTTTGGCTATTTGGGGTCTTTTGTGGTTCCATATGAATTTTAGAATTATTTGCTCTAGTTCATTGAAGAATGCTGTAGGTATTTTGATAGGGATTGCATTGAATCTGTAGATTGCTTTAGGCAGGATGGCCATTTTGACAATATTAGTTCTTCCTAACCAAGAGCATGGGATGAATTTCCATTTATTAGTGTCTTCTTTAATTTCTCTTAAGAGTGTCTTGTAGTTTTCAGGGTATAGGTCTTTCACTTCCTTGGTTAGGTTTATTCCTAGGTATTTTATTCTTTTTGATGCGATTGTGAATGAAATTGTTTTCCTGATTTCTCTTTCTGTTAGTTCACCATTAGTTTACAGGAATGCAACAGATTTCTGTGTGTTAATTTTGTATTCTGCAACTTTGCTGAATTCAGATATTAGTTCTAGTAGTTTTGGAGTGGATTCTTTAGGGTTTTTTATGTACAATATCATGTCATCTGCAAACAGGGACAGTTTGATTTCTTCCTTGCCAATCTTGTTGCCTTTTATTTCTTTGTGTTGTCTGATTGCTGTGGGTAGGACCTCCAGAACTATGTTGAATAAAAGAGGGGATAGTGGGCATCTTCTGCCATAATTCTTAATGTAAAAGAATTTCCTCCACCATATTCAGAATGAAGTCTGATAACTTTATTATCGGGATTATCTGTAGCTCTGTTTCTATCATTTGTTGTTTGTCTTGTATTTTTTTTATCATCCTGTCTTCTCATATGTTTGTTAATTTTTATTGTATATAGAATATTGTGTTTGAAAATTGTAGATATTTTGTAACCCTGGATGATATTACCTTCCTCCACAGAAGATTCTCATTTGCTTCTGGCAGATTGCTAAGGTACATTATCAACTCCAGATAGTCTTAATTAGTTATAGGGATTGAGATAATTTAAGCATGATACAGTCCTTGCAAGAGCTGGACTATTTTTTGTTTATTTTTACTCCTAGTGTACAGGCCTAAGGACTCCTGACCCAAAGAGCTGGAGGTTTATCAGGGCTTCTCCTTCTTGGCAGACACTGAGCTCCAAGTTTTGTCCCTGTAGCTCTTCAAAACTATTAAAATATCTCATTAGGATCTAGTGGTGGGGCAGTTAGTGTGGCTACATCCTTATATAAAAGGGTAGCATGAAGGATCACTATTATGAACCTTCACCATTATGGTGATGGAACTGTTCTTTACCTTGAATGTGGTGGTGGCCACATGAATTTACACATGATAAAATTGCACGGAACTACACACATGCATACATACAAATAACCTGGTAAGATCTGGACCAATTTGGTAGATTATATCCATGTAAATTTCCCAGTTGTGATATTGTACTGTAGTTAGGCAAGACATTATCATTGGTGAAACCAGATGAAAGCTACATAGGATTTCTCTGCATTATTTCTTTCATGTGATAAAATACACGTGATATTAAATTTAACATTTCAACCATTTTTAGGTGTACAGTTCAGTGGCATTAAGCACATTAACAGTGCTATCCATTTCCAGAACTTTTTCATCACCCCAAACTCTGGTTACAGAGAAACTCTGTACCCAGTAAATAAAAACTCCCCATCTCCGCCCTCTCCTCAGTCCCTGGTAGCCTCTGTTCTTCTTTCTGTTTCTGTGAATTTGCCTATTCTACATGCCTCATACAAGTGGGATCATCCCAGATTTGTTCTTTTGTGTCTGGCTTATTTCAGTTAGCATGATCTCTCCAAGGGTTATCAATGTCATAACATGTATCAGAATCTCATTCCTTTTAAAGGCTAGTATTCCATTATATATACTACATTTTGTTTATTCATCTATTTGTGGACATTTGAATTTTCCCCTTTAGACTATTGTGAATAATGCTGTTATGAACACTGGTATACAAGTATCTATTTGAGTGCTTGTTTTCTTAGTTCTTTTTAATATATACCTAGAAGTGGAGTTTCTGAATTATAGGGTAATTCTCTGTTTGAGGAGCTACTGAACTGTTTTCCACAGCAGCTGCTCCATTTTACGTTCCAAACAGTAGGCACAGGGCTCTTGCTTTGTTGTTTGGTTACTGGCCATCCTAAGGGATGTGAAGTGTTAGCTCATTGTGGTTCTCGTTTGTAGTTCACTGATCTCTAATGATGTTGAGCATCTTTTCATGTATTTACCAGCCATTTGTATACCTTTGGTGAAATGTCTATTCCATTTAAAAATCTTTTTTTTCTGTATTATTTATTAAAACTGTGTGATTCTGCAATGATCTCAAAAGAAAAAGTTTTATAAAAAAATTATTTCATTTAGTCAGCCTTTCGGCTGCTTTTTCCTAAAAGCAGCTGATGTCCTTAGGAGAAGAGTTGCCTCTGAAACCTAGTTTATTTCCTCCTCCAAAATCCTCATCCCATTGTTCTTCATTGCCTTTTTAGCTTGCTAATGCTTTCAGACAGCTGTTTTAAATATTTTGCCCAGCTTTTCTAGTTGTTCTCAATGGGACATTACCTAATCTGCCATTATTAGAAGTCTCTTTTTGTTAGGCTACGTTTTGCAAAACAAAAAAATGTTTAAATAAATTTAAAAGTAGTTTTTAACAATCTAAGTCTTTATGAAGCTTAGAAAAAGCACCAAATCTTTACTCAGTAAGAATATTTCTGCCTGAGATGGAAATAACATGGACTAGGTATATGGAGGGAAATGGCATGGTTTTTCATCTTAACGGTATTTCAAGAGAGGAAAATGTGCTTTAAAGCACTCTTACTGTCAGAAAAAATACTTCTTTTTTAGGGCCTACTCTTTAAGCATCATTCCTGCAGAGAGACTGTGTTGGGGGTCCCCAATACCACCTTTGGTTTGATGATTCACTAGGAGGGCTCACAGGCCCCAGAGAAATCCACAAAGGGAAAAGGTGCATGGGGTGAAGTCTGGAGGAAAGTTGGTACATGCTTCCAAAAGTCGTCTCTCAGTGGAATCACACAGGACATGCCTAATTCCTCCAGCCACTCCCTATGACAACACGTGTGAAATGCTGTCTGCCAGGGAAGCTTACCCAGGTTGGTCGTCAAAGGTTTTTGCTGGGGGTCAGCCCGTACGCATACAGCCGCTACATGAGTGACCTCAGTTCCTGAAGCTCCACAGAGAAAGCAGGTGTTCATATAAGTCACATCATTACAAACCAGTATGTTGTGACTCTACCCTGCCCACACCTGAAGAAGGAAGCCCCCTAGTTACTCTCTAGTCAATCACCCTGTAGTGTATTTCTTAATGGCACTTATCACTACTAGACCTTGGTCTGTGTAATCATTTGTTTATTGAAATAACATACTTTGTTATTTGAATAAATAATGAAATAACATACTTTCTTACTTATTTTCATTCTTTCTCCACTAGAATATCAGTTCTGCGAAGCCAGAGACTGTTCTGTTCACTGCTATGTTCCCAAGGTCTAAAACAGTGCTTGGCCTGTATAATAGGTACTCGACAGACATTTGTTGAGTAAATAAATGATCACCTACACAATTACTTAGAAATGCCAATAATGTTGACTGGATCTGAATTATTGGGACATGCTGTTATCTATGAATGACAATATTCTCATCTGTTTATTTCTCTCCTGAACAGGTCGATGATTCAGCAGCCAAATCCTTTCCTCTAAGGTTTGTTTTGCCCTTACAGGTCAGTGTGAATGCCCCTGAGGGAGAGAAGCTTAGCCCGTGGTCCTGTTCTTCAGCCGGGGCTGTGAAACAGGCTGATGGAAAGGTATGCTATGAACCGACATTGGACTAAAATTAAACTTTGGTGGTGGTACTTTACCCATTGGCTCTTCTCCACAATGTCTGGTGCAAGTTTCCTAACATTCAAGTGAGCAGGGCAAGGTCAGGGACCACTGCGTGCATGGGAGTCACCGAATTCTGGGTGTGACTCTGTTTCTATAGAAAACCTGCCCTTTCTGTAGTCTGAAACAGATGTATGTGACTTTCTAATGGTTGTAGAAGGTCTAAGTATTTGAGAATGTTGTTGCCCATCCCTCCCATTTAGGTCATTTGTGCTTACCAGAGGCAGATCACTGTGTAGCTATCAATGTCTTAGCTTTAGTAAAAAAGCCCACTTCCACATGTGTGCCATTTGACAGCTTAGTCACAAAACTCAGTAATCTTTTTACATTCTTACACATGATGGAAAAAGGAACAATAAAAAAGATGCAGAACTTCATTTTCTAAGCCCTGTCCCAAACTCTGACAGGGTATCAGCCCCTCACTGACTTACATAAGTGAGAACTGAGCAATCACTGCAAATCCTTTTGGGATCTCTTCGATTTGGTGAAAATCTACATCCTGAGGGCCTAGAGGAGGAAGGAGGTATTGAATTTCCCCAGATCAACTATAGCCAATTCAGTGGCAAGAGTACAATTTCTTTTATGGCTGTGGTTTTCGGCACTTGGTGTGGGATTCTCTGATCAAGGTTGATGTGGTGAACAAGATGCTGACAGTAATGAAAATCTTTTCTGAACTCTTAAAAGACCTATTCTGCCCTTTCAAGTAGTTTCATTTTTAAGGTAGCTCTTTAGATTCTTTAATATTTAAGCAGCTCTATCATTTATTTTTATTAAATTTGTGAACCATGGAATCACCTAGGTTTCAGGGTATGTTCCCTCTAGGGAATCTAAATGTACTACAAGCCCAGAAAAATACTTCTATGCTTGGTGTTATTTGGAGAGTAATGGGACACCTGTATTTCAGGTTGAAGGGAACAACTGTGTTTGATGGCAGTGGAATCTGAAGCTGCAAAGGCTCCAGGCATGATTCTCTCACTGCTGGAATATCACACTGACAGCCATATTCATGCTGGGAGCAAAACCAATGGAAGGCGTCCAGCTCATAACTAGCCTTTTATCACACAGTCTCTTTGGGACTTACAGGTTTGGTGAGAAGATGGTTTTTATCCCTCAGAGCCAGTTTTTGTTCCAGTAACAGGAGCCAGTTAAGAAGATGGTGGGGTTATTCTTTCTACAGTGATCACCCCCAACCAGGTAAATGTATTTCCCTGTTACTTGTCAGAAAGGTAGCACTGAGCCCTGTGAGGCTGTGTTTAGTGATACTGTTGATAGTTAAGTCTGATTCCAAGATGGCACCTTCTCCCCTTCCTCCCTCTCCTTACTATATACATACCCTGTCATAATCCATACTTGACTATTATTTTAAAGTTCTATTTGCAGAGCCATATAATAATTCACATTTGCACAGTTGACTTACAAACTACTTTCATCCATATTAGCTTATTAGTTGTCATCAAAACAACTTTGTAGATTACCATTTTACACATGTAGTATCTGTAACTTAAAGAAGTTGAAAGGGACTTAATCAGATCTCATAGTGGTACAGCCAATACTTAAATCTCAATACCGCCATCTGTGCTGCCAGTTTCAGCTGATTGACCCGAGAGTCTAATGTGGGTCACTAAGTCACAAGCCCTGAATTAGTGTCTCAGTAATGTTGATATCTAATTTCTCGTCGAGGGCAATCTTTGGCAAATGGGTTCACTTCGACTTGTATCTGTTATTTGTTAAGAAAGGTGCTGTGTGCAATTAGTAATGTCTGCCATGGGTTTAGGAGGACTTAGCCCTCATATCATGCACTTGCCACTCCTGTAATTAGACCAGGGCAAACCTCAGCTGGCCTTGCAAAGCCACCTTTTGAAAAGCTCCAAAGTAACACAAAATGGAGGCATTTCTAATTTGGGATAAAGGATATCTATTTTCTCTTAGGAGATTAAAAACGGACAGGTAACAAGATCCTTAAACTCAAAGACATCCTATGAAAGTGATATAAACAACTTAATTTCTTCCTGTTGGTATGAACTTCTCTAGCCATAATTTCCTTTCCAGTCCAGTTCAGCAATTCAGCAAAAATTTAGTTAAGGGACAGGCAGGAGGCACTATGCTAGGTGTCGGGGATGGATATGGAGATGACACAATCTCTTCCTTAGGGATTTTACAGCCCAGTAGAGGAGACAGTTTTGATAGGAAAAGAAATTTCAGTATTGATTTTCCTCTTCTAGAATGAAAACAATTTTCTTCTAGTCTTGGATGCCAAGAACTTTGAAGAACTGGGCCGAGCAGAGGTGCCTGTGAAAATGCCTTATGGGTTCCATGGTACCTTCGTTACCATCTGAAGGGACAACCACAAGCTCTGGAAGTTAGGTGTAAAATGAATGTGCTCTTACAAAAGAAAAGCAAAAAGGAGCCCGGCTTGCTTTCCAAGCCATAGACAAGTGGTTTTTAAGCCAGAATTCATGAGATAATTATGGTTTTATATTTTCTTTGGGCTCTTCCTCAAAAACATTAAGCAAATGTTTGTACAAACTCTTGAACAGTTTTGAATTTATATTTACTAGCTGTGTCTTCCTCTACGTACCAAAAATACATGAAAGAAAAACCAGAACTGGGTCATGGCCACCACCAAATAGGTGGGTGACAGAGATCCTCACACTTGGGAGAATACACATGATCATAGATAGTAGGACATAAATACATACTGAAAAGCACCCTTGGACTTTTCCCCACAGCCTGCCTGTGGCCCCTGGTCCTAAGGTGTTCCCAGAGGAGAGGGAGCCAGTGAGGTCATGCCTGAAGGCTCCATCTAAACTGGCTATTTCTCTACTGTCCTTAGCAGATGCCAGAGCAGCTGGATCACCACCTCCCAGCCTGCCACCAGTTCAGCCTTGGGTGGCTGTTGTTGAGGGATGTTGCTGAAATCAGGCATTTCTTCTCATGTCCAGGTGTACAGTTCTCTTGATGGATGAAAATTTGTTAGTTCTTCATTAGGCAACAGGTGACATTAGGGACCATATAATCCCCACATTTCTAAACCCCACCGGTTTTTACCAAGAGTGAAAATCAGCCTACGCCTGTCACTTATAAACCACTCTCTTAATAACAACTTCAAAATTCCTTGTTCTCTTCCCTCAGTTCTACTCCCTTCTTCTGCTGAGCTCCAACCTTGGGCCAAACTATTCACACTCCATCTGCATATTGAATGTTGCAGGAGAAGCCCCACAATGTAGTTTGGGGCAACTGTGAACACTGAGCTTACTGCTCAGTCCTGGACCAGCATGGCCCACTTCTCGGTTTCCCTTTAGAGTTATTTTCTTATGTCAACTGTTCCCGTACTACAAGTGCCATTTGTTGGGGTTTATAATGGGGCAAGAAAGTAAAAGTTCTGAGTTTTGCGTCTGGGATGGTGAGATACAGAAAAAAAGCAGTGCATACAGAATGGCAAGGAGATGCCCAAAGAGAACTAATATAGCAGATGTGGGAGCTTAGAGACTGAGGTAACCATTGGAACATAAATCCTCTGATGTTTCACAGAAGTCCTGGAAAAGGCATGTACTCCCCCCTCCTCCCAACGACATGGAGGTTTGTTCTAGCTCTTACCGGGATCAGACACTTGCTGACCTCTGGGAAGTATGCAGACCTGACCACGTCTTTCCTCTGTAAGCCTTTACTCCACCCTCATGCCCAGGGAACCAAGCTAGCAGTGTGATCATAAGATTCTGACCTAGGGATGCGCTGGCCCTGCCATCTATAGGGTAATTGAAGGAGAGTCAGTGACGCCAGTCTAGCTGCATATGCTTAATAATCCAGTGCAGAAAGCTCTGGTAAAACTGGCATATGACCAAGTCTCAAATCCTCTCTGCAGGGCCTTCCTGAGCCCAGCTCATCACTGGCCAGTGTCTGGCTTAAAAAGAATTTAGAGGAAGAACTCTGCACAGGTGGAGGCATATTTTACCAAAGCAAGTAAGTAAAGTAGTTTCTCAGAAATTCCACCTTTTGCCTCTAGTGTTAAGGATGCTTTCAGTTTTACTCGGTGAGGAAGGCCTTGGGTGGCGAGTATATCTCGAGCAGTCAACGCCTGAGGTTCCGCTCGTGTTTGAACGACGCTGGCGCACTTGACCTGGGCCCGTGTCCGCGTACAGAGAAGCGTGGGGTGAGTTCGTCCTTCCGGCCGCGACGGGTGGGGTCGCCCCCTCAGCCCATAGGCCCCCCAGCTCTCCAAGCTGCGGACCTCTCCGGGGCCGACCCGATATTCGGACGTGCCCTTAACGCCCTCCGGGCCGGCAGGGGGCACCCGGCCGCAATGCGCAGCCGCGGAAGGAGTTCCCGGCCCCGCCCTCCAACTGCGCAGCTGCAAAGGGGGGCATTTGGCAGCTGCGGTCGACTGTGTGCTGCGATGAGCAAGGTGGGCTCGGGCCGTCGCCGCGGGGCGCGGGTGACCCGCCTCGTCTCCTTCAGCGCGACGCACCGGTTGCACAGGTTTGTGCCGCGGTGCCTTCGGGCCCAGGAGCTGGGGCCTGGCGTGCGAGTCGGGGAACGGCCGCTGGGCCCTGTGATGCGGAATAACGGTGCGAGTCGCCCCGGCTCCGGGGGAGGCAGTCGGGCACCTGACTGCGGGCGACCGCCTCGCGCGCTCCCGGGAGGCGCGGCCCCTGGCTGCGGACCCGTGGGGGCCCTGCGGCCCTGGGTGTGGCCGTGAGGAGCAGCCGGGGCGGGCTGCGCTGGCTCCGGGGCCTTCGGCTGCGGCTCCGAGCAGCCAGCACTGCTGTCGGTTAAACCTCGAGCCCTTGGGCGCCCAGGAGCACCGGGAGGCGGTTGAGAAGAGTCCTCCCCGCGCACCAGCCGGCTCCCCGAGGGTCGGGTCCCCGTCCGGCGAGGAAGCTGTGCGCAGGGCCGAGACGTGGGAGAGCGGGAAACCCTGGGCTCCCGGAAGGGGTGTGGCGGGGAAGCGCAGTGGGGAGGGCGGAACCCGGCCGTGGGATTGTTTATGCTGAGCTGTGCGGCGCCTGGTCGGACGCGGGGCGCACACTGGTTCACACCAAAGCTGAGTAGGCAGTGGATGACTCCGTTTTCAAAGGCTGGAGCAGCTGACACGCGGGGCGGGGCGGGCGAAGAGGAGGCGGCTGATCCTGTGCCACGTTGACTTTTTTTTTTTTTTTTTTTTTGGTCAGCAAATCTCTGAGTAATGAAGAAAACTTGAGGCTGTTTGGGAAATGCAACAATCCAAATGGCCATGGTCACAACTATAAAGGTGAGAGAAAAACGGATGGAATTTAGCCTTTCCAATGAGGGTGGAAGAGAGTAAGAAACCTCAGGGAAGGGGCCTTGAGGGAGAAGTTAAATGGTATTCGGAGTGAAATGATCTGTTGTGGTGGCTGGATGTGTCTTTTTTACTTTTTATTGTTCCATTACAGACAGCCCATAACAGTGGTGCAAATAACTTTTTCCTTAGTCTTTACCAGCATAAAATCTTTTTTGGCCCCATATTTCCTGGTCAGGTATTACTGAGGCCAATGTTAAAACTAGATCGTTTTATTTGAATAATGACTGACAAAAGGGGAATATTGTTTAAGAATATGCTGCATGATAGGAAGGTGGAGCAGGTCTTAACTTTGCCAGTAGTGTTCCAAGAAAGTAATTTATGCACAAAGATAAGAGACTTGATTATTTGAGATATAGCTGATGTCTCAGAAACCAGCTATAGTAGCCATAGGGTACCACAGCATGTGGTTATGGTAGAGTAAAAAAACAGCAAAAGCATCATCAGAAGATGAGGATTTCTAGTTGAGTTACTGCCTCTTACTTGATCATTCTTAGTTTGCTCATGGAGCTGAAAAAGAAAAGTTGTCAATTTGTAAAGCACTCTGGTCAGTTTACCAAGCATTATGTAAACTTCTATACATTCATGCAAGTAAAGCAAATTGCTTGCTCAGAGAGGTACTGCCCTGCATTGGACCAGCTGGGTGGGTAGCTGGGCCTCTTCCCACTCATTTTCTGCTCTTACAGGCAGTGGCTGAGCAGCATCTGGAGCCTAGTGGGGAGTCCCACCCTAGTGTGTCAACGTTGTAAGCAGAATTGACTCCCTTTTGGCCTTGACTAAGCCCCTCTATCTTGGTTGAGCCTTGTTTTGGTTTATGAAATGATCTTCACTAAAAGAACGATTTGGGGGGAAAATACAACGACAGTTTTGTTGGGTAGAGGTCTAATACTTAATATATGTTGATAACTTGCTTTGGATGCTAATCTGTTGAAACTTATGTTGTTTCTGTGGTATTTTGTTTTCTTCCCCACAGTTGAGGTGACAGTACATGGAGAGGTATGTGCTGAACGAAAATACCCCTGTGGTTTGTGCAGACTGTTGGGCCTTTTTCAGCCAACGTTATGGATTCTGTGTTGAAAAATTCTGCTCAGTTCAGTATTGCTTCATTTTTGGTCTTTGTGTCTGGTGAGCAGCTGCCATTCTAGACCTGTGCTCTCCCCAAGTATCAGCCTCATGTGCCATACATATGGGGACAGGTGGAAGAGCAGTACAGTGTGGGGGATGCCTTCAGCACTGGTGTGTCCGTGCTGAGATCCGTGAAGGCGAATGTGGCTACAGTTTCTGCACTTCGTACAACCTTGACTAATTTACCAGAGGTTTAAGTGTGAAAAGTGTAGCATAGTAATATTCACCTTTTTTATTCCTTAGATTGATCCTGTCACAGGGATGGTTATGAATCTGACTGACCTCAAAAAGCATATGGAGGTAATGCCATGTTGGGTTCTTACAATGTGCTGTCCTCTAAGTGTAATATTTGATGATCTCCTTTCACTCCCCAAGCAAGTATCCCCAGAGGTTCTGTGACCTTCTGAGTGGACTCAAATGAGGGAGTGGGGAGCAGTTGGAGGAAGTACTCTCAGGTTCTTCTAAAGATGTTTGGGTGACTGATGGAAATTAGCACTGTTGTATTACTGTATTGGGAGTAAGTGTAGCCTGTTCACCTTGTATTCCTTGCAGGCATATCCTTGTTTCCTCCCTTTAACAAATTCTACCCTTCTTTCAAGATACAGCTTCTCCTTCCCTGAATTGCCCTTACGCTTTGGATCATAGATTTGCCGGTACTGTTGCGGTCCCTCTAGCTTTAATAGAAGCTCCCTGTGGCAGTTATTCTTAGGGATGATGCAGCTCTTTGATAAAGGACTTACTGATTGTATCGTTGTAGAATTTTTGCATTGTAAGAGACCTTAAAGATTGTCTAAGCCAACTTCTTCATTCCATAGATTAAGATTGAGAGATGCTGACCATTTGACCAGGTTGCCCCAGGTTATGTGATTTGTCCTTTACAAAGTTGGGAGGACATTTCCTCCTGTCCAGCTTAGTTTTATTATGCCATCATTTCACGTGTTTACTTGGTTCATCACTTAAGCTCTGCTCCTTTTTTTCTAAAATGTGACATTTGTTTCATAAAATCGCTATTAATAATAATCATTACTTATATACTACTTGTTACCCATGTATTCAACAAATGTGTCTGCTTTGCATCAGTCTTTGAGGTGCAAAAATGAGCAGGGCATAGCATGACCCAGAGTGCTTCCGCTGCTTTTCCTAGAAGGTCAGTAGTAAGAGTACTCAGTAAGTGTTGGTTAATATATGAGTAATAGAGTGAGTGAATGAGCAAATAGCACTTAAGGGAAGCTTTACAGATTTGCATTACTGGGGCCATAAAATACATACACAGCGTTGTACAGTGCAACAAATGAAATATCCCTAGCAAGCATATGATTAGATATTAGAGGAGAGGTTCTCTATGCTTTCCCCTCCTTGGTATACCTGAAGGACACCACACACTTGTAAGATGTGGATATACTTACACGCCTTCATGACAAGGTTGAGAGGCAGAGGTGGAGCACTTTGGAATTTGAGTGTAAATGGAGTTGTGAGTTTCCCTTTCTTTTGTCCATAGGAGGCAATTATGAAGCCTCTTGATCACAAGAATCTGGACCTTGATGTGCCGTACTTTACAGACACTGTAAGGTGAGTGCCGAGGTTGCCTTACGGGGAGAGTGAGGAAGGTGGATTGATGTCACATTTTATCTGATTGCCATGTGGTTTCCAAAGTTTAGCTCAACAGGATCTTTTAAAACTAGAATTTCTGTGCTTTGCAAATATTCAACCTGACGTTTTATTTACCTTTTCATCTTCTCTCCTTTTTCCTGCAGCACGACCGAAAATGTAGCCGTATGTATCTGGGAAAGCCTCCAGAAATTACTTCCTGTGGGAGTTCTTTATAAAGTAAAAGTCTATGAAACTGACAATAATAGTGTGGTCTATAAGGGACAGTAGCTCTTAGGGCTTAATACTGTGGAGACATTTAATTTCTTCCCATATTTGAAAAGGCCTTTATCCCCTCCGACAGTTCAGAAGCTGTCACATAATGGCTGCACCTCCACAGTGTGTTCTGGAGCACCTGAGCTACTGAAATCATTTTGAGTAAAATCTGTTTTAAATTAAAATCTATTTCAAAATCAAATTTTGTAATGTATCCTGTGTATCATTTAGAGAGTCTTTTATCTGTAGATTAAATATCACTTCATTTTCAATAAAATGTTTTACTGTATAATTATTTGAAAGCAAAAGAAATCGTTTTTTTCATTATCTCATTTTTAGTATTCATTTTTTTCTTGGTATGATAGAACTGGAAAAAAATTTGTAAGGCTTGCAAATATGTAGGTGAATATTTTGAAAAAATAGAGTTAACCACAAAATCTGGAAACAGACAACATATTTCTTAGTAGATAAAGTTCCCTGATTACTGTTGGTCATGCTAAAGGCACAAGCTTCCTCCGTGAAAGTCGGTCCTCTGAGGCAGTGCTTCGCAGAGGGGTGCTCACACGTGCAGGAACTGCAGCATCAGCGCGCACTGTTGAGCGTGGCTACAAGCCGCCAGTGAGGAACAGCACGTGGACGCCGAGTGGGGTAGCAGTGAACTGCTTACCGTGTACCGTGCATGCTGTAATGCTTGGCTCTCTTGTACATGACTGTATCGTTTGTGATGCCGTTTTTAGGCATTAAATAGGTACTTCTTACTTTGTATCAGGTACAGTTCTGGGTGCTTTATATACATGAACCTATTTAATCTCCACAGCAGCCTGTGGGTGGCCGCTGTTCTCCCTAACTCACAGATGAAAAATCAAAGCACACAGAAGCTAAGTAGCTTGTGCAAGGTCCCAAACTAATAAGGGGCAAACTCAAGCGCAACTGAACCCAGGCAGTCTGACTCCAGAGTTTATAAAGTTTTACTTGATTATTAGTATTTTTAACAATGGCTTTAGAAAGTAACGTGGGCATTGATAGACAACAAGATTGTCTAAATTTCTGCTTGTTGCAGATTGTTTTCCTTCTCTGAATGGTTGGTGCAGGTGGACCAACCAGGTTTGGAATTCTCTGTGGTGTGTGGAGATCTTTAAGGTAGTGGGATTTGGAAGATACGATTTTCTTTCTCCAAATGAATTATCACTTCCCTCAAATGGGTAGGCAGTTCCGAGCCTAACACAATAAATGCATTGAATTTACAAATCATGAGACTGAAACAAGAAAATACAAAAGTGGGAGAACAAGGTTGAGTGTGGGAGTGCCAAACAGCCCGGTGCTGCCATCCTCTTCTGCAGGAGGAGCAGCCTGTGGGCTTCCTTGCAGCTGCCAGCTTGCCTTGCAGTCACCTGGTGTCATTTATCATTAGTGAGCATCTGGGCATTGTAAATGAGGATCAGTAGCTGCTCCTGAGACCACAGGTGTACATCTTCAGTCCTTCACTTAACTGTGCTCCCCACCCTGTGTGGCAGGTCACTGCTGCTGCAGTTTGTGGCTCTGGAGCCCGGCTGAGTAGGACACTGCTTTTGAGCCTGGATTTTGCATCAGAATCCTCATCAGTGCACCCAGATGCCTCCACCATCAGTCAGATGCGGCAGAAGGTGACACCTACTTGCCCTCGATGACCAGACCCTCAGAAGTAGACCTGGGTGTGACAGAGAATCAAAACAGACCTGCAGGAGGGCTGAGATGCTACCTGGCTAACCCTTCATAAAGATGAAAAACCTGGGGCAGAAGGTAATGCCCTTGTTTTAAGGTTGTCTTTTTTGGTAGTGCCTTCCTGCCTCCTAATCCAGGGTTTTTGTTCAGCAGCCTTGAGTTGCTTGTCTAAGTTCAGCCGCCCAGGTCTCTCTGAGTCTGAAAGTTTTCCAGCTTCAGAGAGTATCTTTGCTCCAATATTTGTCACACCTTCCTCACTGAACCTGAGGTGGGGGCCAGGCTGGGCCGTGAAGGGTTAACTATGAAGCTTGTTTCTATCCTGGGTCAACCTCACTGCCCTTTATCTTGGAGACGCAGCAGAGAAGTGGGGCTGCTGGTGAGGGATAAGTGAGGGATCCCATACCCTGTCCTTGTCATAATGACCCATGGGAGCCAGTTGTTCTGGGGGGTCCCAGGGGATGTGGGAGCTGCTCAGGGAGCCCTTAGGGTGTCCTGGTTAATGGTGTGGCCTCTGAAATGGCTTAAACCCTCATCAAAACCCAGTTTTAGGATTTATGGAGTGATTAGGCAGGTTATTCTCCTGAGTGTCCTCATCTGTAAACTGGCTGTAGCTCATAGGGTTTGTTGTGAAGACTAAGTGGGGCCACGGGTGTAAAGGGCTTAGCATAGTGCTTGGCAGGTACTGGAGTGGCTACCAAGCGTCACAGAAATGACAGAATAAGGAGCTCCAAGAACTGGTCCCTCCACTGAAGCAATCTTAACCTGGCAAAAACACAGCATTTTTCAGGACTTTAGAGTCTAATAAAAAAATGTTGGAGTTTGGAGGAGAATGCTTAATGAGGAAAGGCTGCTAAATTTTGACATTAAGGAGATCTGCAGGTCATTGGCTGGCTGCTGAGATAACGGGAGAGAGATGTCAGGGACTACCCTCAACAAGGAAGGCAGTCTCTGCAGAAATGGTTGAGGCGAGTCACTAAGCAAACAGGTGGCTGCAGGCCTCCATGAGGAGCAACAGCTTGCTCTGCGGAGAAGAGACAATTTGAGGTCGAGTCACCATATTGTGATTTTCAAAATGTCTGGTTTCAGCAAAGATGGAAGACCTACAAAATAGGAAAGTATGGTGTATTCACAGGGAAGAGGAAGACCAGTCACTGATGGCAGGTGCCCTTGAATTTAGTGTAGTTACTGAAGGACTTTGTTACTGAAAATACCGTGCCTCCTCCTGGTTTTACACTGTTATGGATGTTATTGGTATTTTGCCCATTTCTCTTAGTGGAAGTGACCATCTGGGGAAACATGACCAGTGTTTGAGAATATTTGAGAAAATTTTACCCTTAGACCTGGCCTTAAAAACATACACACTTTCATCATTCTATTAATTTTTTAATGCTCACATAAATGAATAAAATATGTTCTCTGTATTGTAATTTAATCACGTTAAAGACATTTGAATCTAACAGGTTCATTATTGTTGTTTGAAGCATAGTTTATTTGGTGTGACAGAAAATAATGCTTGTATTCCGTTGCATATCCCTGCCCTTGGCTGCTCAGATGTGGTTCCTTCCTGTTTGCCCTTCAAACGCTGCTGGTGTGGCCAGTAGCATCCGAGCGCTTCCTTTTTCCTGGCTGAGTCACAGGAGTCACAGAAGCTCTGTGTAACCTGTGTGGGTCTGGTCAGAGATCTTGAGATCATCTTGAAAGTGGAGATTCTTCCCACAGAGACCCAGAGGTGCAGAGGAATCATTTGGCCATAAGCAGAAGTTTAGATTGGCTTGTCAACATGTTAAACTGAGAGCCAGAATTTCAGGTTCCACCCAGACCAAGTCTTAGTTACCAAGAGCCTAATTTGTGTCCTGAAAGATCTGGATGAACATCTGCGTGCCCATGCCACAGACCAGCCGCCCTCCGCCAAGTGACCCTCAGGCCTCTGTTTGGGCCCAAAGCAGTGTTGGTAGGGTTGTGCCGTCATTCACACATGTTGGAGTGCTGGATTAGAACGGAACATAGGGGGATGCAGTGAGAAAGGAGCATTTGTTTCCCTAGCTTCCTTCTAGAAGAGGAGTTTGCTGGTGAGAAAGACGAGCAGGAGCTGAATGGCGTCTCTCATGGGGCCAAGGAAGATGCTATTGGCCAAGCTTCTGGTTGTGTGTAGGCTGGGGTGTGTGGTCGGCTTGTTCTTGGGGGTTGTGGAGGTCAGGGCTGTGGGCCTTGTGGAGGTCAGGGCTGTGGGCCTTGTGGAGGTCAAGGTCGTGGGCCTTGTGGAGGTCAAGGTCGTGGTCGTGGAGGTCAAGGTTGTGGTTGTCACTGGGAAAAAAAATCGTATCAGAACCTCTTGCATGATGGGTGGGCTCTGGAGAAACCAGTCATTTATAAGCAAAATTCAGTAAACACTCCTAAGAGGGAAGAGTATGAGAGGAGGGGGAAAACAAGCAGGTACAGAACAGCAAGGAACAGAGAAAAAGAAACACTGTACCCTTAAGGTCTGCAGAGACCTACGGGGGAAAGGCTTTGTACTGAATTCACACAAGTACTGAATTTGTTGTTGGTTGGGTACTCTGCACTCAGATGTCTTCATATCCTTCATATATTTGATCAATAATGCAAACATGATCCAGAATGGCACAATTTTATTTCTGTGTTGCTAATTTCAAAGGTTGCATGTAAAGCTTAAAAGAACTAGATACTATCTGGACCCAAGAATGGCCACCCCTGCTTTGAAGGAACTGGAAAGAGGCTCAGGCCAGGCCCCTGAAGCCCTGAATCTTTGTGGTTTCTGGGGCACTAGCCATTCTCACATGCAGGGACTTGTCTTGGGCATTGTTTCTCTGAGGCTACCAGGCCTGTACTCTGGAGGGCTGTCTGATCCTAGAAAAACTGGAATTTGGCAATGACACCTCCGAGGATCTGAGTGGACCACAGAGGTGACTAAGGAAGAAGAGAAATGTCCAGTGGCTCAGGCCCATACATTCTGTCTGCCTGGAGGGTGCCAACCAGGTCTGAGGTATTGTCTTACCTCATTAGCATTTCCCCAGGGCAGATGTTTCTCTAACATCCCACTGAGCCAGAAAATCTGAACACTACCACATTTTCTTTTTTACACTGAATTTTATGAGCATGGTACTGAGGAGTCTTGACTGGAAACAAACTTTCTGTCTTAGCACTTACATCTTGAGAATGTCCTTGAGCAAGAAAATAACCTTCCAGTCTTTCAGAGGAAACCAGCTAAGCTGCACAGGAGAGCTTCACTAGGCACAATCACTTCAGAATTTGCTGTCAAACTAGATGCCCCTTTGCCCGTATCTGTGATGCCAGAGGAAAGCGGGCACGCACGGGTGTATTTCAGAGTTTGGAAAATTGCTTCCTTTTGCCTCAGGAAGACCTGTTATCCGGACATTGAGAAGATAAGTCCTGTTCTTGGTTGAACCTCATGTTTAAAAACTTCAAAAAAAAAAAAAAGGACTGTTTTTATAATTTCACTGTAAGTCTAAGAAAAGTGGAAAAAAGCATAAAATTGTGGGATTTGAGTCCCAGTTTCCCGCTTGCTGTCTGTGTGGTCTTAGGCAAGTCACCTATGTTTTCTGAGTATCAGCCCCTTGAATTTCTTTCAGGTCCCTAGAGGGAAATGAGAGGAGGGAGGGTGAGGAGCCTTTGACGTCTGAAGCTCGCAGCAGCCTGGGAGAGGCCGGGGACACCCTCAGAGCTAAGAGTGTGGGTGTCTGTGCTGCCAGCTGCCTTTGTCCAGCCCCTCCCCTCTGCCCATAGGCCCTTTGACCACAGACTGCGATACCTGGGAAGGTTTTGTGTGAGTGAGAATTCTTTGGGGAAATTGAGGAAGGAACCAACTTTCCCATCGGTGTTTACATGATGTGCAGTAGCAGTGGCTCCTGAGGGGGCAGGAGCCTGAAGCCACTGTGAGAACAGAGGGGCCCTGGGAATTGGCGGAAACCTTGGGCATGGCTTTTGTTTTCCACCAGTGTAGGATAAGGGGTTGTGCTAACCTGGGGTAGGTCTCCAGGTGCTGGGAGACTCAACTGATACCTGTGTAATGCGTGATGAGGAGACTTATCTGGGGCACCCACAATAATTTTCTAGACTGAGTTCACTGCCAGATATGTCAACAGGCTGCAGAGGAACTTACCTATACTTTTCAGCTTCAGAGAAGAAAGTGTAGCCGTGTTTTTGAGACTGACCACGAAGGCTCTGTGAGGGGTAATGAGAAGCAGAGTTGAGGAGGGCCTTTCAGTGCATGGTTCTGCTCGCATTTCTGCCTTCCCAGAGGATCCAAGCCTCTTAATCACTTTTGCACTTATCTTCTCTATGGCACACTTGACAGGTGATTAAATACTGGAGTGTGAATTCCATGGTAAGGAGGCCACACTTCCTCATAAAGTCCAGTTGGGGCCAGAACCCTAGTCAGTTCCATGAGGGCTCCCTCCCCTCGCTCCCTGAGTGGGTTCCTCACCCTCTGCCATCCCCGGGTGGTGTCCCATCACCCTGGCCTGCCATCCGTTAGGATCCTGTTAGGCCAGTTTAGCCAGAATCCCCTGGTGATTTCCTGGTAATTTCTCATCCACTGACCCTCACCTGCCCCTTAGCTGTAAATTCCTGCTGGCCCAGATTGTATCTACAATTGGGCCTGGATCTCTACTGAGGTCTCTTTTCTCCTATTGCAGTAGTTCTGAGTAAATCTGTTTTGTCTGTCTACCTCTCTGTCTTACTGTCCAGCTGTGTTTTGTTTAACTACTGTCCAGTTTCTTTAACACCAGCTCGCTCTGTTTACACCGAGCATACCTGGTGTGTGTGCCAGCTCCTTTAGAGGAGTGGGAGGTGGGGCAGGGAAGGGTGCAGCACCTGAATTCTCCACGTCATGTACATCTCGATTGTATTTTGAGCCCTCCAAGTCGGTATAAAACTGCATAGACCCAGTATGAAATTGTGGAAGCCCAGAGCAGACAGCATGGCATGTGGCTAGGTTCTTACTGTAGTTCGACCGTCGTCACGTTGGTGGTGTTGGGAGACACCCAGTCTGCCTGGAAGAGCATCTGGTAGGAGTCCTTCACGTGGTACAGGGCGCTGCCGTTGCAGTCCTCATCTGCCTTCTGCCAGTGGCCTACGGGGTGGTGGTTTGTGTCCAGTGCTTGCAGGACCACAGAGCTGATGCTGCTGTTCACGGAAACTGACACTAGAAAGGGATGGGGAGGAAGCAGTCAGCCATCTGCGTAAGAGGGAGGGTGGTGAACTCAGGTGGGAAGAAACATCGTTTATGCATACTGGCTACATAAGGTATGGTCCCATGTTTATACAAATTTGAAAACCAACTTTTTTCTAAAGGAAATACATGAAGATCTTAACTGCAGGGATTTCTCAGCGTTGGGGTTATAGATGACTTATTTTCTTTCTAGGGCTCTTTGGTGTTTTCCAAATTTTCTACAGTGGAAGGTGGACAAAGGCCGGTCCTCTGGCCCAGGTTTTGTCACATAGCAGAAGTGAGGTCCTGGCCGGTTCCCCGGCTCCCATCTGCCACATAAGGGGGATAAGCTCGCTCTGCCCTTGTTGGGGAGGGGAGTATGGGGAGAGAAGGGGCTGACACACGTGAGGTGCTTCGTGAAATAAGGGACTGTGATTGCTGAGTCTAGGCACAGCCCATTTCCCAGCCCCAGAAATGCCGATGTTCTCAGTCTCTGCTCTTGAGGGTAAGGGGAGGGGGCCTCTGCGCCCCAGGGGCCTGCTGGGTAACCCTTGGGACTTCCCTGTGCTCACAGGCAGCTGCACCCGCTAATCGCAGCCTTCTGATGTGTAATGGGAGGGAATTTCAAAGAGGAGTTCGGTCTGTCCGCTTCCTCCCTGAGAAGAACCTTCTGGGTGAATATCTCAGTGCTATCGTGTTCTCCAGGGATCTCTGCCACCCAAAATTCCTTCAAAGGTTTCTCCTTCACAAAACTACTTGGTCAGGTAGCCCATAGGGTATGAATTTTACTTCACCTCTGAGCCTTAATTTTTTATTGTCCATCATTCATCCCATAAATGTTTATTGAATGCCCACTTTGCTCCAGGACCAGTTCTATGTTGGGAGAGAATGACATCATCCCTTATTTTATATGGAGATACGATATCTTATCTTAAAAGGTTCATGGGAGGAGTAAGGAATGTAAAGATGTAATTCATGGTGGGTGTCAGGTAAGTTGGGATTATTATTTTTAGCACAGACCTTTTCTCTGTTCTGTCTGTTTTTGCCACTCACGGTGGGTGAGCCAAATCCCGCAGGCCCTGACTTGCTCAGGGGGAACTCCGTTTGTCCTGATGACTGGATATGGGACGGAAGGTGGTGTCATCAGATAGTCATCAAGTCCACCGGCTCTCCCGCGGCCATGTTCTCATTTCTCCTTCCTTCTTTCCTGCTCTCTGGCCTGTGCCTCTCTTCCCTCCCAGGCAGCTGTATGATCTGGGTGCCTGTGGCCAGATCAGACTTCTGTCGTGATGCCGTCCTCTCCAAAGCCTTTGCCCTTCTTTATAGAGCATCTGAGTATTCCTCCTGTCCCGTCAGTCACAGTGCCCAGCGCACGGCTTTTATGAGCCCTGTAGTCTAGCTCCTTCTGCCACCTGCACTTCTCTCAAGGGGCAGCCAGTCAACCTCTGGTTCAGCCTGTGCCCCTGGCCTTTGTTTGTGTCTGTCTGCCTGTCTGGAGTCCTTCCTCACCCACATCCCATCCCTACAGACTCTCCAGGGTCCTGGTCATGTCCCACCATGGGAAGTTCAGCCCTCCTTTCCTCTCCTGAAACATTTTCATTTTTCACTGTGAGAGTCATAACTACATTGTGGCTTGTACTATACATGGTGGTTTTGTCCGTGAAAGTACCTGGCCAGCCCAGTGCTGGGCACTTGGAGGACACTAGATGACTGCCCACTGATTGATTTAAAGCATTGTGCTTCCAATATTGTATTAACTCTTAAAGCTGAAGGTTTAGGGAAAAAAGTCCCACCCTCTTGCCTACTGAAGTAAAAATTGAAGGCCAGTCCTGGTAAACATAGTCTTAACATAAATGTCACTGGATTACAGCCTTCTTTTCTGTATCCAGACAGACCCAGGGAACTGCTCTAAGATCCTGCCTCAGCTGCGGTTGCAGCTTGGAACCCGCCGAGCCGTTTACACACGACTTAACCAATGTTGACACAAAACCTGAAATTTTAAAAAGTTTCAAGATCAAAATAAGGAGAAGCAGTTGGCCTGTATGGGCGTCCACTCAGTCTCCCCTGAAGCCCTGGGTCCCAGCAGAGTCCCGCAGTGACAGTCCACGGAAACCATGGAGCCTGTTGTGTAACCGGGTGTGGAAGCTGGCATTTCACATCTCTGCGAGCACAGGATTATGACTCTCAAATCATTCCTATAGTGAGTCCCTGGGAGCTTTTGCACATTTCTGTTCCGAGATGAAATCAGATGCAATTTCCCTTTCACCCAGCATGTTCCCTTTCAAGGGGCCTTATGGATGGTCTTCCTGACTCCTTTCTCCCACCCTCCTACTTCCAGAAGTTTCCTGTCCCCCACCCTCCACCCCCAGAGGCTTCACAAGACAGGTTTCTTTTCCATTTCAAGGGCAGGATCCTGGCTCCCTGACGTGCTGAGTTGAGCATCTGCGATCTCTTGCATTAGTCCCTCTGGCCTCGGCCCCCAGGCCCTTCCTGGCACACAGGTCTCACACTTGCACTCTCTTGTCTTGAATTAAAGGATTGTCTCCCTGCCCTTGCAGGATGGGGTCCTCTGAGGGAATAGGGTGGAGTGACACATAGTGACACCTGAGGCCGTTGGTGACACCCTCATGAGAAAAGCAGGGAAAAGGAAGAGGAGGGTGAGTGGTGAAGGCAGGTACAGCCATTCTGCCGGAGCCCGGACTCGCAGGCCACGGGTAGGGATAGCGCCTTGCTGTCTTTGCCAGAAGCTGCTTAGAGCTCTGAAAGGCAGAATGACAAGGTGAGAAGGCAGGTGCCGAGGCCGGGCAGCCTGGCTGAGCAGAGCCGGATGAATGCCGGCTGTCACTGAGGCTCAGATGTCAGCTGTGGTGCTTCCCAGTGACCTCGGGTGAATCTTAGCTTCCCTGGCTCTCAGTCCTCATCTGTGCAACAAGGAAGATCAGAGCATTACCCTACAACGGGGCCCAGCACAGAGTAAGAGGTCTCGGCTCCCCTGACTGTGATGGGGGCAGGTGTGAAGGTACACTGAGTTCCCTTCCAGCCCAGCCAGCTGTTTAAGCAGCCCCGGGACCTGAGCAATGGCTAGCTTGGCTCACCTGCAGAATGGGAGTAACTGGTTTCTGCCTGATGGGGCATTATGAGGACTAACTAAATGCATTAATAATGTAAAACCCGCACATTGAATGCTGTTGCTGTTATTACGCAAGTAATTAGGAAGCAATTACCTTGACCTGTAGGTTTGGCTGATCCCAATGGGATGTTTATAAAATATTCCTTGACTCTCAGGAAAACACTGGATTAGGAATGAAAAGACCCAAATTTAGGAGCTGGCTCTGTCCCTCATCTGCAGTGAGACGCTGAGCAAGTCATTTAACATCTCTCAGCTTTAGGCTCCTAATAAATAAGGCAGAATAGTGACACCTCCCCTGTGGAGCTCACTAGGTTTTCCACCATGGACTAAAATGTGAACAATGCCTCCTGGAGTTGAGCAAAATGTACATCATCTCTGGCTGCCTGGCTTTATCAGAGGGACGTGAAAAGACTACAGATGGGATGCAATTATCAGCCCTCAAAACAATAAAAATGCCCATTTAAGTTAGGCTTTGCCACAGGTGTGGCCCTGCTGGAGCTCAGTCGGCCTGGGTGTTAGGACTTAATCACTCCAAGACTCCAGTTTACACAGGGAACATGCAGAAATAGTCCCCCCGTCCCCTTTCTCTCGTTCTCTTCCTGCCCCCACACCCCATCCAGACCACGTTTTGTGTAACAGAGCAGGGATGGAGGGCTGCAATCCTGGCTTGCTCCCCTCACTGAGAGCCTGGCCTCTGCTCACCTGTGTAGACTGTGTTGTTTTTGTAGACATCCGAATCGGTCTTGATGCCAGGGCCAGGGGCAAAGACCTCAGTGAAGTGGCAGGTGTCATTTCTCTCTGCAGTGCTGGCAGAGGAGAACAGTACTCCGAGACACAGCCCAAGCCCCAGTGGGAAGAGCATGGACCTGCGTGCTGCCATGGTGTTGATCTTCGCGAAGCTGCTGGGCCTGGAACTGGGCGTGACCTTTGACTGACCCGTTTATATGCTCCAGGCCAGAGCTTCTGCGTGAGGTCATACATGCAAATGTCCTTCCCACTCCTTCCTAAGAGAACTGGCCTCTGGTACCACTAGGGATGCACCGCCTTGTACTTGTCACCGTGATTCCAGGTTCGGTCGAGAAGGGGAGTGTGCTTGTTCTGATCACGGCTGTATCTCATTCATCTCAGTACCTATTTGAGGAAAGCTGTTGAGAAAGGGTAAATGCCGGCAGAGTGAAATTCAGAGTTTAGTAATCATCACATACCTGGCTCGTTTAGAAGTTTCACTCTTTTCCCTGCAGGAAATTCAGATATAAAAGCCCCTTTTTCTTGGAATATTACACATCCTTTTCTAACTCTTCTTAATTGAACATGTCTCCATTCCCAGTTCATTTTGTGACTAGCATTGAACAAGAAAGACCATGTTTCTAGATTCGTATTTATTTCTTTGGAAAGAAACAGCTTTAGCCTACCTTGCTCTTGACCCTTTCTTTCCTCCATAGCACAAGGAAACTAAGAAAAATCAGAAAATATGTTTTTCATATCCCTTGATTTTTATGATTTACTCAATGAAGGAGAAAAGAAGGAAGTATTCTGAGTGAGTAGGAAAAAAAAGCCCAAAATGTAGAGTTGAAAGATGAGATTTATAAATGTTTAAGAGAAGCACTTAGAGAATGGTGGCCTAAGAACCTCAGAATAAACCCATTCCTCCAGAAAAGCAGTCAGAACTTAGGCAAAAACAATCAAAGTCAAGTTCTTTAGAACTCTAGAAACTAACCAAAGGCTTACAGAAATCTGAGGAGCATTTGTTTAAGTACAGTGAGTGTTGTGGCATTTTAACTTGCCCTAGGCCCACCCCTCTCACCCCACCTCTACACTAACCTTAGAAACAACAGCTTTGCAACCACAGCAGCTGTGAAGACCAGCAAGCTAGCAGCCAAAGGAAGGGACAGAAGGGCTCGGAGCTCTCTTGGAAAGCTCCATCTCCAGAGAACTGCCACTACATAACCTGTCTGGAAATTGCCTATGAAGGTGAATTTTCAGAGCTTGTGTTCATTTGGCCTCAGAACTTTCTGTGCGCATGCAGCCTTATTGCTGGGGTATTTGTTGAAAATAATCAGAATTTTTTAAGATTGCAGCTGCCTGAGGCAGTGGTTCCAACTGGGACAAGGAAGGGGCTGGGCAAAAAATGTGAAAGAAAAAGCCGGGGTGTGAAATATGCACTGAGGGTTTTGGAAATCTCTGACAAATTCCTGGGACTCTGGAAGGCCACCTGCTTGTACAGAGCTCTGCACGTGCCCAGGACAGGCCCAAGAAAGCCCTAATCTCTCATCTCTGGCTGACCTTGAGGCTCTGCACAAGCGTGTGCTGGAGGCTAAGGTGGAGCTGCGACCTGCCTGCCAACCCGTGATGCACACACAGGGAGCTTGACAAAGGCTGGGACACTTACCAGTTCAAGGCATCTAAGGAAACCTTTCTACTCGTGAGCCCACCACCAAGCCGACTGAGCAGGGACTTCAGGGGTCACACATGATAAAGAATATAGGCTTTGCGGAATTAATTTAAAAAGTTGTTAAGCAGCAGTCACCACCAAGAGGCCCTGTGAGGAACCCAGGAAGGAGGGGAACCTGTGATCCAGACAGGCCACATCTAAAAAAAATGTTCAGTTTTCCACAGAAAGTTGTAAGACATACAAAGGAATAGCAAAGTATGGTCCATACTTAGGGAAAAACTCCCAGCCAACAAAAACTGCCCCTGAGGAAGCCCGGATGTTGGACTTATAATCAAAGATGTTAACTCAAGTATTATAAATATGTTCAAAGGATCAATAGAAACCATGTCTAAAGAATGAAAGTATGAGAATGGTATCTCACCAAATAAGGAATATTAATGAAGGGATGGAATGTAAAAGGAACCAATTAGATGTTCTGCAGTTGCGAGTATAGTAAATGAAAAATTCACTAGAAGGATTTAACAGACTTGAAGAAATTATCAGTAAACCTGGAGATAGTCGATGGAGATATCAAATAAATTTAACAGAAGAATTGCTGGGCTTGTACTGGATACTGAAACTACATATAAACACTGCATATAAATACGGAAAACTACAACAAGGGACTCCAGAATAGGCAAAATTATCTTGAGAAAAAAATAATACCACTCACACCAGCTGAAAAGAAAGAAACAACAAATGTTGGTGACGATGTGGAGAAAGGGAACCTCCTACACTGTTGCTGGGAATGTAAATTGGGGCAGCCACTGTGGAAAGCAGTGTGGAGTGTCCTCAAAAAAAGCAGAAAATACCATACAACCTAGTAACTCCTCTTCTAGAATTTACCCGAAGAAAACAAAATCCCTGATTGGAAAAGACACAAGCACCCCTGTATTTACTGCTGCATTATTTATAATAGCCAAGATATGGAAGCAATCTAAGTGTCCATCGATAATTGAGATGAATAGATAAAGAAGACATGCTACATATATACAGTGGAATATTATTCAACCATGAAAAAGAAAGAAATTCTGCCATTTGCGACAATGTGGATGGATCTAGAGGGTATTATGCTCAGTGAAATAAGCCAGGCAGAGAAAGACAAATACCATATGATTTCACTTATTTGTGGAATGTAAAAACAAAGCAAAACAGAAGGAAGATTACAGCAGTAGACTCACAGACACTGAGAAGTGACCCCATGGTAGTTACCATGGGGGAGGGAAAGGGGTGGGTGGGTGGAAGATAAAGGGGCACAAAAACTCTCAATCATAATGTAAGTTGGTCACAGAGATGGTAATACAGCATGGAGAATATAGCCAATGATTCTGTAACATCTCCCTGTGTTGACAGATAGTAACCGTACTAGTGGGGCTGAAGATTTAATAATGTGGGGAATGGCTGCACACTTGAAACCAATGCAAGACTGTGTATCAATGATACTTTAATTAAAAAAAAACAACAGTGACAAAGTTGGAGGACTCACACTTAGATCAATTTCAAAACTTAATACAAAGCTATGGTAATCAAGACAGAGTGATACAGGCAGAAGAATAGACATATTTATGAATAGATTTATTTATGAATTGCCCAGAAGAGGCAAATCCAGAGACAGGAAGTGGCTGCCAGGGGCCGGGGTCAGGGGGTGACTGCTCCTTGGTTTAGGGTTTCTTCTTGGGGTGATGGAAATGTGAATTGAATTTTATGGTATGTGAATTACATCAATAAAAATATGTATTTATAAAATTCTATGTAGGCAAGTTGGGGTTGTATAAAGAATGTGGTGAAACATTACTATTAAATTCTATTCAGAAAACTGGCTGTGGGAGAGTTTGAACCTATCTAAGCCTTAGTCTCCCCTTCTGAAAATTGGGGCACATACCGATCTTATGTATTTTTATAAGTATTAAATGAGAAATATATGTAAACTGTTTTGGGGAATGGTTGGATCTAACATACTAGATATATAACACATTAATTTCCTTCCTCCTTTAAGGCAGTGGATCCGGAGAAAAGAGAATTTTGGAGTCCTGCTGGTCGTATGGAGACGATAGACTAAATCTCACTATGACCTGAGGTCAGAAGATTGGGGGGATGGGAAAGAACTCGGGTGGGGGGGTCTCTGATTAAGCACACTTGGTCCATTCATTCACTGCGGCGTGGCTCTCTGGGGAAGAGAGGGCCTGTGTGAAGTCAAAATATTGCTTCTAGGGAGGAGGGAGCTGTTTGTTGGCTACAGGGACAGCTGTTGATGAAACAAAGTTCATCTTTGATTCCAGCCAGAAAAGACCTGATTTTTCTTGAGGACAGGGCACCGCCAGAAAACTAGTTTAAAAAAACAACACATATTTGGGCTTCCCTCTGCTCCCTCATCTCTTTCTCTGGAAATCTGGACTCTAGTTCCTGGAATTCACACTTTGTAAAAGCTCCGAAGTTGGTTCTAGAACAGCGTTTTGCAAATCCAAGGCTGCAGCCCAGTCACCTGGTGTGTTCTGCCAGCCTGCACGTAGGTCTGGTGTGGGACCTGAGATTCCTCACTTCCAGCAGGCTTCCAGGGGTTTCCCAATGCTGCTGGTCCACAGGCCAGTCCTTGAATAGCAAGGGTTTAGCAGCTGATCTGAGTAAAGCCAGGTTGGACTCGAGTGTCAGACGAATTGTTAAAGTTGGGAAAGCTGGGCTTTGTAACTGTACCGTGCACCTCAAACTTGCCAGCCTGCCTACAATTTATATGCTGAGATTCTTCAGGCTGTAGAAAGTCTGGCGGGCACTTTAGTACCTTGTTGGTCTCTGGGAAAGAATGCTGTCAGAGAGGAGAGAGCAGCTGGTCTAAGGTCAAAGTCTAAAGCGGGTTCCCTGAAAGACTCCAGAAGATGCAGGAGTCATCAGTCTGAGGCTCTGGGGTCTGGGGTCCAGTCTCCTGAGTGTGTCAAAGGTGTGAGGGATGCAACAAGACCATCACGGGGAAAAGAGTGCAGCTTTTGCATCAGAGGGGCCTCCGTTGAAATCCTGCCCCTCGTGTTGAAACCTTGGACTGGACTTAGCCTGTCTGCGCCTCAGGTCTCTTATTCGTATTATAACGATGCCACCTTGCAGGGCTGTGTCAGGTCTAAGAGCTAATGCGGGCAACATGCTCATCATCGCCAGCACTCCAGAGGGGGCGGTTCTTGGCCACGGATGGCGGGAGGCCACATGGAAATCTAAGAGGAAGGGCCACTGGGTGGGGTGGCAGGGTGCCTGCAGGACATTCGGTCTCATCTGTTTGGCCACAATGGACACTGAAGTCAACACACGTCAACTTAGGGACTAGTTGGGTTGTACTTGTTGGCTCCATGCTTTGGGGTGGTGGGTCCTTAAGCATTAGAGGATAATCTAGTGGCCAGCTGTTTAGGAGATGCAAGCCACCCTTCTTATACCCCGGGGCTTCCTAATCCCAGAGAGATGACACACTATTATATAGGACATTAAGATTTTTCAAGGTTAACTGGCCCTATGAGAACATTCTCATTTATGTCTGAGAAAACTGGATGCAGAAAGATTGAACTTTCCTAAGGCTGTAGACCCAGTGGGTGGCGGAGTGGGGGCCGGGACACCCCTGCTTCCTCTGGCCACGTGTTCCTGTGACACGGTCCTCCAAGGCTGGTATTGTTACCCCCGTGATATGAATAAGAGACCTGAGGCTCAGAGGTCCCTGTAGATGGCTTTACTATTTGCCAATACTTACAGAACTTGGAGAGGCGTTTACTATTGCAATAGTTGATTATTGTATTGTTCTTCAACATTTGCTGGTCACACCTGTGGATTCATTTAATTCCAAATTGTGAGTCAAGGGCACAGTTGGACTGGCACAATGCTTTACCCACACAGCCTCATTGGCATCTTTGGTCAGTGGACTAGTGTTAGGGGGCACTGAGCAGTTTACACAGCTTTAGGGAAATAACTGCCGCCTTATAATTGTTGTTGCCAAACTCCAGGCTGGCTGGTCTTGATCAGCTGTTCACTTGTCTTCATGGATTGAGAGAAATAAGAGCAGAATGTTAAGATTTTAAAAAAGAGTGCAAAAATTTATTCAATTTAAAGGCTTGCGATTATTCTGACACGACAGCTTTTTGGCATTTTGTTAAAATATCCAATCTTTTATGAAACTCTGGTCATTGTAGACTGTAGGTAGTAGGTTCCCTCTTTCATCTGTTTACTTTTGAATGTCCTTAGTTGGCAAAATGAAAAACTGGCACCCAATCTAGGTCCCTGAAATCTAAAGTCTGGAATCCAGGGATCTACAAAGATCACTTTGCACTGTACCTTCCCCAAATGCCTGTCACTGTGGCAAGAAGCAGGGATTGCTGGCATGTACGGGGGAGCTGGCGAGCGGACTCGGGAAGAGTTTTCAGGGACCCGTTTGCACCGATCGGAGGTTGAGCCTTTAGGCTCCTCCTTGCTGCACTGAGCTCCAAACCTCTCCAAGTCGGAACTGATTTCATCCATTTTCAGGCAGAAATATGCAAAAGTGTTGAGGGTACTTAGTGGTCTCGTCAAAGAGTGGGTCGGGGGTGAGGAAGTGGAACGAGATAAGAAGGGAAGTCAGGGCTTGGCACTTCCCAATCCCCAAACACGCGAACTGGGAAAGGCCTCCGTAGCGGGGGAGGAGGTTCAACACCCTTTCCAGGCCAGCCTGAGGTCCTCCCTGGACTGCAAAGAACCTGAGGACAGCTTAGCAAGCCCAGGTCGGTTCCCTCAGGAAACAAGTGGCTGCCCTCCACCCAATTCTACACTTTGAAATTTCTTTGGAGGGCATAGATCTTATGAAGAAATTCAAACGCATCGTCCTTACTATGCAACCAGCCAGGTCAGTAGTGAAAACACCAGTGGGCACGAATGGGGCTCCTAGCATGAGTCATGGATCAGTGTGGGGTCTGACCAGAGTGCGGTACAGACAGCTCTCCAGGATAAATCGAGGGACATGCTGCTTACAGGAACTCCCTTACAGCTGATGCTTTAAAGTTAACTGATTTTCTAATATCCTACCTCACTCACACAGGATTGGAGGCAGTTTACAGAAATACAAGGTGTAAAAAGTAAGAAGGTAAGGATATAGGGAAAGTAGGGGTAGGAAGAATAAGATAAAAGAGAGGTGGGACTTATTATTTCAGAGATGTTTGCTGCGTGTCTTTGTCGTAGGCACTGGGAGAGGAAGACAGAGCCCCACTCCCACGGAGTTCATGATGTGCCAATGTGCACAAAAAGGCTGCCGAACACAGCCCGGAGTCCAGCCCCTAACTTTCTCCTTTCAGTATCATCCCATTACTTGAGTCACAGGAACATCCTTTATTTTATTTAATTCCCTAAGATGCTACTAACTCCTGCCATTAGCCATGAACTGTGATGTTTGATACCATGCAGTGTCATTTAAATATCATTACTGTATACTATGAGCATCTTATCATTCCTAAAAATAGCAAATGAGTACAAATTACAAATGTAGTTTTGTCACTTATGTAATTTATTACTGATACAATAATTTCAGAATTACTTGTAGCACTGTTTCCTGAAACTTTGAGAAACACTGACTTAGGAAATTAAAGTCTTATTCTATGAACATGTTCCTCAGTCAAGAATGATCACTTCAAAGATTTTGTTAAATAACGTGTAAGGGCTATTTTTAAGTGATCGTTTAAATTAATACATAAAAATCTAAAAGTGAAACTTGATCCTAAGAATCCTGAGAATAAGACAGATGCCATTGGAGATGTGCTGATTTATTTAAGTTATTTATAATTTATTGATTATTAGTGATTAATGTAATATTACCATATTTTAAGAACTCATGCAAATATTACAACTATTTTATTTTTGGCATCAAATAAAATTATGTGAAAGATAATGTATCACCTCTACTGCGAGGTGTTTAAACAGTCACTGTAGGTACTGTTAAGCCAGAGGTCCTGGAGAGGCTGGCGTGTGCTGGGGCCCGGACATCAGCATTCTGCGAGCTGTGCCCCAGTCTCAGGGGCAGCCCTTCTTCTGGGTGACGTGGTGAAGCCAGACACACATGGTGCGGCAGGGCCTGGCCACAGGTGGGACAGAGAGAGCAGCGAGTCAAACCTCAAGCAGGGCTTGCTCCCCAGCTGCTGCGTCAAACCCACACAACATCCGGGGCCCGGAACCCTTCCCCGTATTGCACAGGCTCTGACCAAAAGCCGGCAAGCGAGGGAGCCGAGGTGTGAAGGTGTTTACGTCTGTTCCATCTTGTCGCAAAAAGTGAGCTGGGGTCGCGAGCTCTGGTGTGAACCCTGGTCTTGGCCATGGGCTCCCACCAGCCTCTGACATGACACCCCACGACACAAGGTCCCACAAGCAGAGGGTGAAATGGTTCAGACATGACAGAAACGTAGCTCAGTCTTGGGGAAGTGGCACTCTGGGGCTTTTATAAGTAATTCTCAGGCTCACACTTATTAACTGTAAGCAATTAAGAGTGTTTTTATTGCAAGTGGGAATAAGCTTTCTTGCCACTCCACTTGGAGGCAGTGCGCACTGCCAGTTTTGTTTGCTTGCTCTGGAGCAGCCGCTCCCAGCTGGGGGTGATTTTGCCCCCGGGGCATTCAGCCGGGTCTGCAGGCATTTTGGGTCGGCAGGACTAGCGGGTGAGGGGAGCTACTGGCACAGCGGGTAGGGGCCTGGGGTGCAGCAGAAGATCCTGCAGGGACAGGACGGAGAACCAGCCGGCCCCAGTGCCAACAGTGCCGAGGCTGTGAAACCTGCTCTGGGGGAAGGAAGTGCCTGGAGTGTGAGACTTAACGGTTTTAGTAACAACCAATAAATAACACTATGACACATGGTGTTTTCAACTCTTCAACCAGTCAGCATTTATGTTCTTGGTATCATTTCCAAGGCACCATCAGAAGTGAGCTCCAGCCACAGGAAGCTTACGATCCAGTGGGGAACCAAGGGAGTTCTGAAACTTTGAGCAGCTCTCAAAAGGGAGAAATGACAACCCATCCCCGCAGCGGGAGGACGACGCCCCTCCTCTGTGGGTGGCAGGGACAGGCTCCTGAGGTCCAGAGGATGTGTGCGGGCCCTGCCTGTCCATTTGCTGTCCAGGGGCCTCAGGCCATCTACCCACCTGCTCTGTGTCTTCCTCCACAAAGTGGGGGTCATGGTCACACCCACCTACCAAGGTTGTTGGGAGGTTTTCCCTAGAGGACACGGGGAGAGCACCAGGCCTGGCGGGAGGAGGCCCTCGAGTTCCCGGGTTCTTGCTGTTGTCACTGTGGGAGAGACGGCGTCTGAGGGGGGCCTGGGAGCCACCCACGCCTCCTCCACAGGCCCGTCCATGACTCCCTGTCTGCCTTCCCTCCTGGAACAGGGAGAAGTGAGTCAGCAGGACAAGCCCTTCACCTGGGCTCCCAGACATAATGGCTGGTAGTGAGTCATCCACACAGCTGCCCTGGGCTTGGCCGGGCTTGGCCGGGCTTGGCCAGCTAAGGGGGGTGGGAAAGGAGGCTAGCAAATTCCTTTTTCTTGTGAAACTCCGTAAACGAAAGGTCTTTATCTCGGCCTGTGAAGCAGAAGCAAGGAGGGGCAGGTGTGTGAATGTCTCCATTTGTGAGTGAAAAATACGATTTAGAGCCAAGGCCGCTCCGGTTTCTGTCCCCAAGCAGCAAGTGAGCTTCCATTTCCAGGACCTGTCAGGGGAGGTGGTAGTCAGCCTGGCCCCCAGAGACCTGGGTGAGGACAGAGGGTGGGCATGCACTCGCCCAGGATACCTGCCAGATTCTCTGCCCATGAGGTCATCGGTTCTTTGCCTTTGTTTACATGGAGTTTACCAGAGAAGGACATCCTGTCTTTATTCTTTGTCATCCACTCCCTGCTGCATTTTCCTGTGTTTCCATGGGCTGCACTTTTATTTTTCTTTTGCTGGTATTATTCCAGCCTATATCCATGTGCCTTTCTGGCCCAGAGCAGTGCTAGTCCAGCCTGGTGTTCCAGAGGGAGGCGTGCAGGGCAGGGCCGTGTTCTGACGCAGGTGTGGGGCGGGAAACACCCCACGGTGCCCGTCTCATGCTGCCGTCCCTCCACCCTCTGGTTCCCGGGCCTGAGCTCTCCTTGGCTTGTCTCCTGTGTCTGCCTCTTGACGGCTTTTGTGCGCCGCCTTCTGCATCTCAGGCCGTAGGGAAGGTGCTGGAGGGAGGGAGGGAGAAGGATGGGGGCCTTGCAGGAGAGGCCGAGGGATGCGGTAGGGCCAGCTCTTGTTCACACAGGTCCGTGTTTGTTTCCTTTCTAATATCCTTCGGATGTCCCATGCCTTTGTCGGCCCTAGGACCTTCCTGGAGGCTTGTTTCCGAGAGGCGGGCAGCTGCAGGACTCAGAAGATGGCTGTGAAGCAGAGATGGGCATAACTGAGGACACTGGCTTCCTCAGATCCAGCATGTAGATTAAGCTAGTGGATCGCCAGCAGCTTATAACATCAGGGCTCTGCTTAGAACCAGCGCTGCCAGGGCCTGGAGCCCCCCAGGCTCGCTCACTCACACCCCTGGGTCACCCACACCCGCTGTCACCTCAGGCTGGTGGCCGGCTTGTCGTTCTCGTCTCCCCCTCCATGCCTGGCCCCCATTTCCCAGGCTGGACAGGCCGTAGTGCTGGTTTCCAGCCGCCGCCCTCCCGTCTCCTGGCATGGAGCCTGCCTCATAGCCCTGCTGTGGTGATCAGTGTTGTGACTGATTATCGGCAGGTGCTCGGCCTGTGGGCGGGGCTGGGGGAGGGGCACACGGACTGGGACCCGGTGCCGGCACTGGCGTCTGAATCTGGTTTAGTGTTGGGAGGTCGGCCCATAAACGTACTTCCCAAATAACGGGTAAATCGTGAGGTAGAGGCACGCACAGGGTGACTTAGGACAAAGGGCAGGAGTGGGTGGCGGACAAGAGCCCCTGAAGGGTGGGGGGCCTGGGGCCTACCCACCTCACCCACCAAGTGAGGGCTGGGCGGAGGCTCGAGGCAGCGCCAGGGGAGCAGGGGGTTACTGCCGCATCCTGTTCAGGGCCGGGACGCCGGACGGCCACCAGGGGCCCTGCAGGCTGTGCCAGGGATTTAAGGCTGCCTCCTACACAGCGGGGCTTTGAAGCAGGGCAGTGATGCGGACAGATGGCTCCAGATGGGTCACTTCGCTGCTTATGTGAGGAAGGGAGGTGAGACAGAATTGGGCCTGGTTGCCATGGCCCAGCTGAGTGATGGTTCGTTACCATGGAAGAGTCAACAGGCTTAGGGCATGGAAGAAAGGGACAGTTTTAAAAAATTGAGGCAATAAAAGGAGCAGGTCCTCGAGGTGGGTTGCTGAGGAGCAGATGGAGTGAAGGATGGCTCCAGCGTCTGCTTGCCTGGCTGGGTGAGGAGGGGGATCGTGGGAGGAGCAGGTGTGGGGCAAGCGTGGAGATGGAGCTCCGTCTGGAAGGTCCAGTCTGAGGTGCGCTCAATGTCTCGATGGAGGTATGCGTCCCACAGCTGTGTGTGCAGACCTGACCCTCAGCTTGGAAGCTAGGCTAGGGTTGCCAGAACATAGGTGGTGGTGAAAACTTCAACATTGGGTACTACTGAGGAGCTCAAAAGGCCACCCTCTGAGGACTGAGCCCCAGTGGATAAGCGGTGAGCGGAGGGGGTGAAGGTGCAGACCCACACGGGCTTAGTGACTGTGGACACCTGTGCAGGAGCGGACAGTTTCAAGAGAGAAACTGAACCACAGGGCCAAATGCAGCAGTCAGAAACATACAGCAAAGCACCGCTGGACTTGGCAGTGGGGAGGACGGCTGAGCTGTGATGGAGGGGTGGCAGGTGGGGGGCAGGTGAGCAGATGGGGGAGCCAGTGCAGGTTTCGGGAGGGAAGGCAGGAAGCTGGGAATCTGGGGGAGGGACTTTTTGGTTTGTTTTTAATGTTGCAAAACTTGAGTGTATTTATGGGCTAAGAGGCCCACTAGAGAGGGAGAGGTGGAAAGATAAGCAGTGCAAATGAACTTGACAGGCTCCAAGGGTGGAAAACACAATGGGGGGACTGGGGTGGGAGGAAGGACCTCACCCTGCAGCCTGGGGAGAAGAAAAAGGGAGGCTGAGGGAGTTATCGTTTTATGGCCTCAATATTATCACTAAAATAGGAAGAGATGTTGCCTTCTGAGATGGAGGGGCTTTGGGGCGGGGTGGGTGGGGGCTAAAGCAGGATGTGCGGCTCAGAGTGGTTCCCGAGGTCCTGGGGGGCGCGGGAGGGATAGCAGGGCTCTCGCTCCGCGGCAGGTGGGGCCCAGGGGTGTTTGGAGAGCGCGGTGCCGTGAGCAGAGGAGGGTGGGAGGAAAATCATGGGGTTCCTTAGGCTGAATTTTCTCAGACAGGTGGGATCAAAGGTAGATGCTTGGGAGAGAATGGTTCAGGTGGTCGGCTGTGTGGTCCAGGCAGAAAATGAAGGGTTCAGGGCCTGGGTCTCCGTGATGCTGGGCCGCTGGCGTGGCCGGGGCGAGCAGGGGTGGGCGCGGGCCCTGCCCTCTGGGGTCTGGCTACTGGTGTTTGAGATTTCTGACGAGGGCAGTTCTGCCGAGAGTCCTGGATGTGGGGAAGTCTGAGGGAGAAGAGAAGACAGCCACTGGCCTGGGGAGGCTGTGAGCTGGGGACCCCTGTGTTGGGGGAGTTCTGCGCTCGTGAGTTGTGCAGCGAGAAGGTGCGTGTGGAGCGTGTGGAGCGGGGAGGAAGGCGGCCAGTCCCTGGCTGGTGGGGGCTGATCGTCAGGGCTGAGACCAGAGGCTGAGACGGCTGCATGGCGGCTTCTGCAGGAAGGGGAAGAGTAAAGAGGCCCGGAGGGTGAGCGGGCTCCGTGGGGTCGCGGGGAAGTGGGCGGGAGTTTGTAGCGCCCCTGCACTGTCCGGAGGGAAGCGGCTGACCTCTGAACTCTCCCTGCATCTTGGGTCCCGAGGGCCAGGCTGTCTGGGCTGGTACCTCCATACCAAGAGCACCCACCTTTTCCGAACTTGCCCAAAGGCATCACAGAGGCTGGTGGGGACCTGAAAAGTGGTGTCCTCAGCAGACAGCTGGTTTCATGGAAGGTCACAGGGTGCAGACATAAAGGGGCACTAGGCAGTGGGGGCTCCGAGGTGCACAGAGGGGGAGAGGGCAGTGCAGGGCTGGGCAAGCCGCGCACAGCAAGACAGCCCGGGAAGTGGCCCTGGTGCTCTGAATGGTGGCTTGGAGAGAAGCAGAGAGCGGGCAGGGCTGGGAGAGGTGGCGCCCAGAAAGCAGAGCCGTGGGAGGGGAAATAAGACGACAACCTGTGTGAAAAGAACCTCTACAATCTCCAAATAAGGGGCTGGTTTCCTGAGCCTCAGATGTGGGGTGTGAGGGTCCGACAAGGCAGGAAGGAGGCGTGCACACGTCAGGCGGGAGAAAGAGTGAGGCAGACAAACCAGTCCCAAACGCGCGCGTCTCCCTCCGTGTCTGGCCCTGTGCGTGAACTGACAGGTGAAAAATCCTAGGACTCGGGCCGTGGGAGGGCGTGTGCTGGTTCCTTAACCAAACCAGGAAGGGTATGCGCTGGTGAAGGTAGCGCGCAGCCCCATAACCCTGGATGTGGGCGCGCCTGCGTTTCTGACGTTCTCAGGCATGCGGGGTGCGGGCAGCAGCGGGTGGAGAATGTGGCGCCCTGCCACCCTGTTCAACGCGGCGAGACTGCGAGGCGTTGTGAAACCTACCCTGACGTGCTGACCCCGTCCCTGCCCCCAGGGCTCTGGGCGATCCGGGAAGAGGCACGTGGGCAAGTTACCCCAAAGCTATAGGGGAAAGGGAAGGCATAGGGCAGGAGGGATTAAGTTAAAAACCCTTCTGGTGTCGGTTTTCTTTTCTCCCAGCCAGGTGGCCAATTCCTGGAGGTTCATACAGTGCCTCCGTGTGTGTCTCTCAGGGTACCCAGCACAGGGCAGGTGCCCAGGACGTCCTCCCACTCCATCACGACGTGCTCTCCAGGCACGAGGTATCGTGGGCTGAATAAAGTTGATTTTCATGTCTTTCATTCCATTCCATCGAAAAGTTTCCTCTTGTCCTCCAAGGATTTATGTAACAGATGCTTATTAAAATGAATCCTGAAATAGTCCAAGACATTAGAAGTTCACCTCTGTTGGCAAGAAATTCCGTGTATAACATCAGCAAAGACTTATAAAAATAAGATAAGCCCCAACATTAATGAGGTTGCAGGTAAATGAAACTTTTAAAAATTGTTAAAGGGTGAATAATTGTTCAAATTTTTTTTGTGGGAGGCAACCTGATACTATTTGCCAATAGCCTGAAGAACAAAGTTGTCCTTTGGCCGAGATGTCTGCCCTGCACAAACTCACCCTGAAGACATGATTGCTGCTGGATGGGGAAAGTCACGTGGAAGGCAGAGGAGAACCGTGGGATTATCTTATTCTTACAAGTCTTTGCCTGTGATAGTGAAAATCAAAACCATCTTAAATGCTAACCAGCAGGAGACTCTGTGATTAGTACCTTGAAGCAATTTACAGTGATGTGGTAGAAAACTATTTGGAAAATGGGAACATGTTAAAGATGAATTACGTAAAAAAGAAAAGAAAATCATGAAAACACCAGCTCAGAAGCTGGAATCTGGTCAGTTCTGTGCAGGGTCTGTGGCCCCAAGCAGGTCTCTTTGACCTACTTTGCTTCAGGTTTCTTTTCTGTGATATGGGGACATTGCTGTCTGCTGGGTTGTGATAAAGACGGGTGATACAGACATAGAACCCTGGGTTCTGAGCCTGCTGTGTGTCCGATTTCCGGGTAATACTGGGCGTTATTATCACACAGTTTCTGGAAAGAAAAGAAGAGACTAGAATGTTTGCATAGGAGAGGAGAAAGGCGTGTGTTAGCAGTGTTGCCTCTGACTGATTATATCGTTGTGATGCTTTTTCCTTCTCTGGGATTTTCCCTTTTGCTGAATTGTCTACAATGAACATAATAGAAATGACATTACTGTTATCATTATTAATTAAAATTACATTAATGAACATATATTTATTATTGTCATCAGGAACAAAGGAAAGTGATCCTGGGTGTACTAAAAGTTAAAAGAGTTAGAGATGGATTACTGATCCATCTATATCAGAATTTTCAGAGACCTTAGGGACCTTTTAATTTTATTTTACAGTCAAGGAAACTGAGGCACAGAGCTGGGGAGTGATTTGCCTAAGATAACAGAGTAGAAGTAGAGGTGGGTTTCACTTCCTGAACCAGGACTTTTTATTTTTTATTTTTTATTAAGGGATTATTGATATACACTATTTTTAAAAATAATTTATTTTGGTATCATTAATCTACAATTACATGTGCAATATTATGCTTATTAAACTACCCCCTTCATCAGGTCCCCCCCACCAACCCCATTACAGTCACTGTCCATCAGCGTAGTGAGATGCTATAGAATCACTACTTGTCTTCTCTGAGTTGTACAGCCCTCTCCATGCCCCCCCAACATTACATCTGCTAATTGTAATGCCCCTTTTCCCCCCTTATCCCTCCCTTCCCACCCATCTTCCCCAGTCCCTTTCCCTTTGGTAACTATTAGTCCGTTCTTGGGTTCTGTGAGTCTGCTGCTGTTTTGTTCCTTCAGTTTTTTTTTCTTTGTTCTTATATTCCACATATGAGTGAAGTCATTTGATTCTTGTGTTTTTCGGCTTGGCTTATTTCACTGAGCATAATACCCTCTAGCTCCATCCATGTTGTTGCAAATGGTAGGATTTGTTTTCTTCTTATGGCCAAATAATATTCCATTGTGTATATGTACCACTTCTTCTTTATCCATTCATCTACTGATGGACACTTAGGTTGTTTCCATTTCTTGGCTATTGTAAATAGTGCTGCAATAAACATAGGGGTGCATCTGTCTTTTTGAAACTGGGCTGCTGCATTCTTAGGGTAAATTCCTAGGAGTGGGATTCCTGGGTCAAATGGTATTTCTATTTTGAGTTTTTTGAGGAACCTCCATACTGCTTTCCACAATGGTTGAACTAATTTGCATTCCCACCAGCAGTGTAAGAGGGTTCCCCTTTCTCCACATCCTCGCCAACATTTGTTGTTGTTTGTGTTTTGGATGTTGGCCATCCTCACTGGTGTGAGGTGATATCTTATTGTGGTTTTAATCTGCATTTCTCTGATGACCAGCGATGTGGAGCATCTTTTCATGTGCCTGTTGGCCATCTGAATTTCTTCTTTGGAGAAGTGTCTATTCATGTCCTTTGCCCATTTCTTAATTGGCTTATTTGCTTATTGTTTGTTGAGGTGCGTGAGTTCTTTATATATTTTGGATGTCAATCCCTTATCAGATACGTCATTTATGAATATATTTTCCCATATTGTAGGATGTCTTTTTGTTCTAATGATGGTGTCCTTTGCTGTACAGAAGCTTTTCAGCTTGATATAGTCCCACTTGTTCATTTTTGCTTTTGTTTCCCTTGCCCGGGGGGATATGTTCATGAAGAAGTCACTCATGTTTATGTCCAAGAGATTTTTGCCTATGTTTTTTTCTAAGAGTTTTATGGTTTCATGACTTACATTCAGGTCTTTGATCCACCTTGAGTTACCTTTGTGTATGGGGTTAGACAGTAGTCCAGTTTCATTCTCTTACATGTAGCTGTCCAGTTTTTCCAACACCAGCTGCTGAAGAGGCTGTCATCTCCCCATTGTATATCCAAGGCTCCTTTATCAAATATTAATTGACTATATATGTTTGGGTAAATGTCTGGATTTTCTATTCTGTTCCACTGGTCTGTGGGTCTGTTTTTGTGCCAATACCAAATTGTCTTGATTACTGTGGCTTTGTAGTAGAGCTTGAAGTCAGGGAATGTAATTCCCCCTGTTTTATTCCTCCTTCTCAGGATTGCTTTGGCTATTCGGGGTCTTTTGTGGTTCCATATGAATTTTAGAATTATTTGTTCCAGTTCATTTAAGAAAGCTGTTGGTAGTTTGATGAGGATTGCATTGAATCTGTACAATTCTTTAGGTAGTATAGCCATTTTGACAATGTTTATTCTTCCTAGCCAAGAGCATGG
>JAQQAC010007117.1:18135203-18199596 GCA_029783875.1 Phataginus tricuspis | reverse complement strand
GGGTCTCTTTTTGTGCCAATACCAAATTGTCTTGATTACTGTGGCTTTGTAGTAGAGCTTGAAGTCAGGGAATGTAATTCCCCCTGTTTTATTCCTCCTTCTCAGGATTGCTTTGGCTATTCGGGGTCTTTTGTGGTTCCATATGAATTTTAGAATTATTTGTTCCAGTTCATTGAAGAAAGCTGTTGGTAGTTTGATAGGGATTGCGTTGAATCTGTAGATTGCTTTAGGTAGTATAGCCATTTTGACAATATTTATTCTTCCTAGCCAAGAGCATGGGATGCATTTCCATTTGTTAGTGTCCTCTTTAATTTCTCTTAGGAGTGTCTTGTAGTTTTCAGAGTACAGGTCTTTCACTTCCTTCGTTAGGTTTATTCCTAGGTTTTTTATTCTTTTAGATGCAATTGTGAATGGAACTGTTTTTCTGATTTCTCTTTCTGTTAGTTCATTGTTAGTGTATAGGAAAGCAACAGATTTCTGTGTGTTAATTTTGTATCCTGCAACTTTGCTGAATTCAGATATTAGTTCTAGTAGTTTTGGAGTGGAGTCTTTAGGGTTTTTTATGTACAGTATCATGTCATCTGCAAATAGTGACAATTTGACTTCTTCTTTACCAATCTGGATGCCTTGTATGTCTTTGTTTTGTCTGATTGCCGTGGCTAGGACCTCCAGTACTATGTTGAATTACAGTGGAGAGAGTGGGCATCCCTGTCTTGTTCCCGATCTTAGATGAAAAGCTTTCAGCTTCTCGCTGTTAAGTATGATGTTAGCTGTGGGTTTGTCATATATGGCCTTTATGATGTTGAGGTACTTGCCGTCTATACCCATTTTGTTGAGAGTTTTAATCATGAATGGATGCTGAATTTTGTCAAATGCTTTTTCAGCATCTATGGAGATGATCATGTGGTTTTTGTTCTTTTTGTTGATGTGGTGGATGATGTTGATGGATTTTCGAATGTTGTACCATCCTTGCATCCCTGGGATGAATCCCACTTGATCATGGTGTATGATCCTCTGATGTATTTTTGAATTCGGTTTGCTAATATTTTGTTGAGTGTTTTTGCATCTACGTTCATCAGGGATATTGGTCTGTAATTTTCTTTTTTAGTGAGGTCTTTGCCTGGTTTTGGTATTAGAGTGATGCTGGCTTCATAGAATGAGTTTGGAAGTATTCCCTCCTCTTCTATTTTTTGGAAAACTTTAAGGAGAATGGGTGTTATTTCTTCTCTATATGTCTGGTAGATTTCAGAGGTGAATACATCAGGTCCAGGGGTTTTGTTCTTGGGAATTTTTTTGATTACCAATTCAATTTCGTTGCTGGTGATTGGTCTGTTTAGTTTTTCTGTTTCTTGCTTGGTCAGTCTTGGAAGGTTGTATTTTTCTAAGAAGTTGTCCATTTCTTCTAGGTTTTCCAGCTTGTTAGCATATAGATACTAATAATATTCTCTTATAATTCTTTGTACTTCTGTGGGGTCTGTTGTTATTTTTCCTTTCTCATTTCTGATTCTGTTTATGTGCGTAGATTCTCTTTTTCTCTTAATGAGTCTGTTTAGGGGTTTATGTATTTTATTTTTTCAAAGAACCGGCTCTTGATTTCATTGATTTTTTTCTATTGTTTTATTCTTCTCAATTTTATTTATTTCTTCTCTGATCTTTATTATGTCCCTCCTTCTGGTGACTTTGGGCCTCATTTGTTCTTCTTTTTCCTATTTCAGTGATTGTGTCTTTAGACTATTCATTTGGGAAGGTTCTTCCTTCTTTAAATAGGCCTAGATTGCAATATACTTTCCTCTTAGAATTGCCTTTGCTGCGTCCCACAGAAGTTGTGGCTTTGTGTTGTTGTTGTCATTAGTCTCCATATATCCTTTGATTTCTGTTTTGATTTGGTCGTTAACCAATTGATTCATTAGGAGAATGTTGTTAAGTCTCCATGTATTTGTGAGCTTTTTTGATTTCTTTCTAAAATTTATTTCTAGTTTTATACCTTTGTGATCTGAGAAGTTGGTTGGTAGGATTTCAATATTTTTTAATTTACTGAGGGTCTTTTTGTGGCCTAGTATGTGGTCTATTCTGGAAAATGTTCCATGTGCACTTGAGAAGAATGTGTATCCTGCTGCTTTTGGGTGCAGAGTTCTGTAGATATCTGTTAGGTCCATCTGTTCTAGTGTGTTGTTCAGTGCCTCTGTGTCTTTACTTATTCTCTGTCTGGCTGATCTGTCCTTTGGAGTGGTGAGTGGTGTGTTGAAGTCTCCTAAAATGAATGCATTGCTGTCTATTTCCTCCTTTAATTCTGTTAGTACTTGTTTCACATATGCTGGTGCTCCTGTGTTGGGTGCATATATATTTATAATGGTTATATCTTCTTGTTGGACTGACCCCTTTATCATTATGTAATGTCCTTCTTTATCTCTTGCTACTTTCTTCATTTTGAAGTCTATTTTGTCTGATACAAGTACTGCAACACCAGCTTTTTTCTCTTTGTTGTTTGCATGAAATATCTTTTTCCATCCCTTCACTTTTAGTCTGTGTATATCTTTGGGTTTGAGGTGAGTCTCTTGTAAGCAGCATATAGATTGTCTTGCTTTTTTATCCATTCTGTTACTCTGTGTCTTTTGATTGGTGCATTCAGTCCATTTACATTTAGGGTGATTATCGATAGATATGTACTTATTGCCATTGCTGGCTTTAGATTCGTGGTTACCAAAGGTTCAAGGGTTGCCTCTTTACCATCTAACAATCTAACTTAACTTTCTTGTTAAGTTATTGTAAACACTGTCTGATGTTTCTTTATCTCTCCCTTCCTATTCTTCCTCCTCCATTCTTTATATACTAGGTGTTTTCTTCTTTGCCTTTAGTTAGTATTTGGATGGTCTGCTTTCTTTGCTATGATTTTATTTTCTCTGGTGACATCTTTTTAGCCTTAGGGGTGCTTCCCTCTAGAGCAGTCCTTTTAAGATATCCTGTAGTGGTGGTTTATGGGAGGCAAACTCTCAACTTTCGCTTGTCTGGAAATTGTTTAATTCCTCCATCATATTTAAATGATAATTGTGCTGAATACAACATTCTTGGTTCAAGGCCCTTCTGTTTCATTACGTTAAATATGTCATGCCATTCTCTTCTGGCCTGTAAGATTTGTGATGAGACGTCTGATGATAGTCTGATGGGTTTTCCTTTGTAGGTGTTCTTTTTTCTCTCTCTAGCTGCCTTTAATACTCTGTCTTTATCTTTGATCTTTGCCATTTTAATTATTATGTGTCTTGGTGTTGTCTTCCTTGGGTCCCTTGTGTTGGGGGATCTGTGGGCTTCTGTGTACTGCGAGAGTATTTCCTTCCCCAGCGTGGGAAAGTTTTCAGCAATTATTTCTTCAAAGACACTTTCTATCCGCTTTTCTCTCTCTTCTTCCTCTGGTACTCCTACAGTGCGAATATTGTTACGTTTGGATTGGTCACACAGTTCTCTTAATATTCTTTCATTTCTAGAGATCCTTTTATCTCTCTCTGCCTCATCTTCTCTGTATTCCTGTTCTCTGATTTCTATTCCATTAACAGTCTCTTGCATCTCATCTAGTCTGCTGTTAAGCCCGTTGATCGCTTGTCTGATTTCTGCATTGTCTTTCCTCACTTCCCTCACTTCCTCCCTCAGCTCTTGCACATTTCTCTGTAGATCCATCAGCATGGTTATGACTTTTATTCTGAATTCCTTTTCAGGAAGATTGTGCATTTCCATCCCTTCAGGCTCCCTCTCTGGGGTTGTCTGGTTGATCTTAGTCTGGACCATATTCCTCTGTCTTTTCATGGCTATAGAAGTGGTTGCTGGTAGTTGCCACATATGTCAGCTGGGCTCTTTAAGACTTTAAAAAGCAAAAAAAAAAAAAAAGAAAGAACAAAAAAAGAACAAAAAAAGAAAGAAAAGAAAAGAAAAAAGAAAGAGAAGAAAAAACAAAAAACAAAAAAAAACAAAAAAAAGCCCATTGGGAGTAAATTCTGTGGGGATGCTGTAGGTGGCGCTGTTGCTCCACTATTCCGCAGCCGTGTCTGCAGGGCGCTTTATAGCTCTGGCCAGGGTGGGAACGAATGGGAGGCTGTTGAGCTCTGTGGGAATCCTAAGTGCGGCCACCCTTTCCCAGTTGCCAGCTAAGGTGTCCGAAACTCCCCAGGACTCCCAGCCTGCTGGGCTGAGTGTGCCGGGGTGATGCGGTCCTCTGCTGGTCTCCTGTCTCTTTAAGACCGCTGAAAAAAGCACGCGCTTTTCTTTTCTTTTTTTTTTCTTTCCTTCCCGGGAGCCGGCTGCAAGCACCCTGGCACGTTCCCCGCTCAGATCCTGCACCCTCTCTCTCTCCAATCTCTGCTACACCGCGTGATGTGTGTCAGCACTCCCGGCGCAGATCAACAGGGCTGGTTATTTCACGGGGTGTACTTCCACTCCCTCCCAGCTCTGAATCCTCTCCTCCCGCCGGTGCGCTGGGGTGGGGGAGCACTTGGGTCCCTCTGGGTCGTGGCTCCATATCTTACCCGCCTCGTGGGGTGCCAAGTCCTCTCAGGTGTAGCTGCACGCTGTGCGCTTTCCTGTGTATTCTGGTCTCTCTTTTTGGAATAGTTGTATTTTCTGTATTTTCATAGATATATATAGTTTTGGGAGGAGATTTCTGCCACCCTGCTCATGCCGCCATCTTCCTGATATACACTCTTCTGAAGGTTTCACATGAAAAAACAATGTGGTTACTACATTTACCCATATTATCAAGTCCCCACCCATACCCCAATGCAGTCACTGTCCATCAGTGTAGTAAGATGCCACAGATTCACTATTTGCCTTCTCTGTGCTACACTGTTTTCCCCGTGACCCCCCGCACCATGTGTAGTGAACATAATGCCCCACAATCCCCTTCTCCCACCTTACCCACCCACCCTCCCCCGCCCCTCCCCTTTGGTAACCATTAGTTCCTTCTTGGAGTCTCTGAGTCTGCTGCTGTTTTGTTCCTTCAGTTTTGCTTCGTTGTTAGACTCCACAAATGAGGGAAATCATTTGGTACTTGTCTTTGTAGTCGATATGCCATCTTACATTGGTCTCAGGTGCACAGCACAGTGACCTGATGGGTCTCTGCGTTATTAGATGCTCACCCCACTAGTGCAGTAGTCGGAGAATCACTGAATGTATTCTCCACCCCCTGATTAATTTTACTTGTTTGTCTTTGAGGACAGGGATAGGCGTGGATAGTCCCCAACCCCCTCGAGGCACCCCATCTCCCAGGGAGACTTTGGCCTCCTTTCCTCTTCTAGGCAATATAGGGTCAGCTAGAGGCCACTACTGAAATCTCCTTTCTACCATGCAAGTTTGAATCAGTTTCTTCTCCACAGTCCATTTGCTTATTAATTAAATGGAGACACTGGTGTCACAGGAAAGCCTTGGCCACGTCCGCAGCCCAGCCCCGCCTCCGGGTGCCTAGTCATCGGCACCTCAAAGTCCTCCTGCAGGCGCAGCCAGCTCCTTCCTAAAATGGAATCACTGTCTTGTCCCCAAACCTGTTTCCCCCATATTCTGCCTGGAGAATGGCAGTGCCAGCACCCAGGATGTCACCCTCCAGCCTTCCCCTCTAAACCCTTCCTGATTGCCGACGCAGCCTGCTTGCTTGCATCCATCAGTATTGATTAGCACCGGGCACGCTCCATCTGGGTGCGGGGCTGGAGGGGGGTGGGAGGGAGGGAACCCAAGGACGAGTGAGACCCATCCTCAAGGATCTCATCCTTGGCGACGGGTTTAAGGAAGGTGAGCGGCAAACCAATCAGGGAGAGAGAGGTGGTGCCATATGCCCAGGACGATGGGGGTGGTGGGAGCTGAGATGAGGGGGTCATTTCTGGTGGGGTGCTTGGCAGACGAGGAGAGGAGGTGTTCGAGCTGGACCTCAAGGGCACAGTAGGATTTGGATGTGCTGGCAAGAAGGTTCCCGACAGGAAGGCTGTCTTGCCAGTGGGTTTCAGCCCCGGGCAAGTTCACTATGGATTCAATGTGACCAAAGAAATGGATAGCAAAACGTTCTTGGGGTGAAAGGGTTATACCCGACTTTATTTCCAGGTGGCAGGTCAGTCACCAAAATCCCATTCACTCAGAGCCAGTCTGTATGCAGCAGGCTGGTCTCTGCCTCTGGGCTCCTCTGTCTGCACAGCCATCCTCCAGGCCCCTCTGTACAGTTGTCCCACACAGCCGTCCTCTGGGCCTCTGTCCTCGGTGCTGCCACCACTCCAGCCTCTGCTCTGCTCTCCTGCAGCCACACCACCATGTCGTGCACAGAGCACTGGGTGGAGCTCTTTATATAGAGTCAACAGCCATGTATTGCCCACAGGTGTGCAGTGAGCTCATCAACCAGGGCCAGGTGAGAATCCTGGCCACAGGAACTCTCATTTTATCCACAAAGGCACAGCAAGGAAAGGGGACAGTGGGAGACAGGAAAGGGGGGCTGGTGGGGCTGGGGAAGCCATGACCCCCGACAGACAGGCTTCCTAACTGCAGAGCTCAGGGCAACAGGGGTACAGGTCATAGCAGCAGGTGGGAAGATTCAAGGATGCTGTTTTCACTCCTGGGGCTGGTGTCCTCTGTACATGTGACTGCACAGGGAGCCCCCTTTGGATGAAGCCCCTCAGACTGTTCATGAGCAAAGAAGCCAGCATCCCTTCCTTATGACCCAGAGGGTGGGAATTCGACTGTACAGTTAGAGATGAAAGACAACAGGAGTTTGCAAACCCAGGTAACACAAACCAAACAGAGGACTCAGCTCCCCCTCGAGGCCATAGATACGCTGTTGACTCATGTTTCTTTCAGATGTTGTGCAGGAACTTAGGCCCCCATCAGATGGGTTGCCTGCTGACCACGAGCTCAGACCCCAGACTGGGTGGAGCCAGAAGACGGGCAGCTGAGATTCCTGAAACAGCCCCACCCCTCACTGCTGACCAGTTGGAAGAATGGATGCCAGCTGGTTACCTGCAACCCTTTCCCACAGTCTCACCTTTGGAAATCCTGCTTGTAAGGCAACGGGGGTTCAGGACTTTCAGCCTTAGCTGCCTAGGCCCCGGAGCAAACACCCTCTTTGTGTCCCTGCACCCCGACGTCTTGCTGCTTGCCACACACCGGAGAGGGGACCCAGGTGCGTTTGGCTTGGTGCCGAGGTGTCCTTTCCCTGAGACTCCCTGGACTCCGCTCCGTGATGAGCGCTGAGCCCGGTGGCGAGAACCACACCAGTTTATGGCCTGGACGGGTGATGAAAAAGCAACAGGTGTAGGCAGAGCAGGTCAGCAGAAGCAGATGGTGCCCAGCATGCAAGGTTCTCCCCGGCAGGGGGCCTCGCTCTCCTGAACTGTGTCTCGTTGCCTTTTCCTGAAGACGGACTTCCACCACGTATAAGCTTCATGTCTTCTGAAACGTGGAGGTGCCCAGGAGGTCTGGCCTAAGGGGGTGGGGAGGGGGTCTGCTTAGGTGGGTGTCACCTGCTCAGCAGCCCGGATGTGCACCCCCTGCACACTGGGCCCTTGTGCCCCTGCTCCACACGCCCGCACCCTCTCCTGGGCGTCTCCAGACTCTTCCCCAGCTCGAGGCCTCTCAAGTGCCAGCGCCTGGAAGGTCTCCCTCAGCTCCTGGCCTTGTAGCCTCCTCGGATTTCCCGATCAACATCTCTGGTTCTCAGTGGCGACTGGATACACCCACAGCCTTGCTAGTACTTGGAACTGCCAGGCTTTCATTTTTTGCAAATTAGCGTGTCAGTATCTCATCTCAAGGTGTGTTTCCTTGTACGGGTGGACATGAATTTTCAGCGTGTTCTCTCACACGGGCCGAGTGCCGTCTGGCATCCTGTTCTAGGAAATACGTTTGCATCCTCTGTTCATTTCTCCATCCAGCCGTCTGTCATTTCCCCTCGGCCCGCGGAGTTCTTCACAGTCCCGGGAGCTGCGTGTCCGTCGTTGCTCGCACTGCATTTCTCCCCCAAACGGGGCTTGTCTCCTGTGTCTCTGGATGGTGCGCTTTGCTGAACACACTTTGTAAATTTTAACATGGTCACATTTATAACCTTTACAATTATGGGCAATGTTTGAGTCTTTTAAAAGAAATCCTGTCCTTCCACGAGGTCTGAAAAAGAAGTCCCTCACGTTTCCTTTCAATGTCTGGTGCATAACGTTTCTGTACGGAACTTACCAGGGATTAATTTCTGTGGCTGTGGGATAAGAAGCTGATTTTTTTTCCATGTGGATAACCAATTCCGTCAATTACTGAAGAGGCCATTCTCTCTCTCCATGGATCTGTAATGCCAGTGATGGGGTGGGGTCAGGTATTCAGAGAGAAGGATCGGGAAGCACCTCCGATGAGCGGCATTTGAGCAGAGGTGAGAGGAGGAGGGAGGGAGGGATCCAGGCAGTTATCTGTGGAGACCTCCCCTAGGCAGAGGGAAAAACACCTACAGATACCCTGAGGTCGAGTGCCCAGGGGTCGCAGGAGCAGCAAGGTCAGAACAAGCAAGGGGCTAGGGCGACAGCCCTGGCCAGTCGTGAATGAGCTGGGCCTCAGGGCTCGGGGCTTTGCTCACATGTGACTGGCGCCCCCGGAGGCTGAGCAGGGAGAGGCATGACCAGATGCTTTTATCGGGACCACACTGGCTGCATGGAGGCTGGACGGAGGGGCCACGCAGAAGGGCGAGAGATGGTGGTGGCTGGGATGGTGGGGGTGGGGGGGAGGGTAGAAGTCGTCAGATTCACAGCACATTTTGAAGGCTAAGTGTAGAATCTGCGGACGGCCTGGACGTGGCATGTGTGAGACAGGGTGGCGTGCAGTGAGGCCTCCTGGCCCTTCCTTCACTGCCTCCTGAAACTGCTGTCGGGGCCTCTTAGACCCTGTCGTCCATCTGCCAAGGGACTGATGGCTGTGCTCGGGGTGAGCTCTGCGGGGCATCCTTTCCATTTACTAATTCCCTCTCTGACTGTGACCTGCATAGAGGTTTCTTGACTGTTGAGTTTTAAGTGTAATTACTGTGTTTTTCATTTCCAAGATTAATGTTTTTTTTCATGTCTACCCATTTTGGCTCCATGACTTTCTGAGGTAGATATGGAGAGGCAGAGGTGCGCATGGCCAGGGCTGGCCCCTGCGGGTGGGCCTCGGAGAACGGGGCTAGTTCTGGAGGCACACCTCAGAGCTGGCTGGGGGCTTATGGTGACAGGCCTCATCCACAGCGAGGACTGAGCACCTGTCCCCTCGCTCCCCATCACCTGGAGAGGGGGCTGGCACTCCCCCTACCAGGATCTGCTGCTACGAGGCCTGCTCAGCTGTGGAGCTGTGACTGCCAGGCTTGGACCCAGTCCCAGGGACCCGGGAGTGCTGGCCCACCTGCCACTGAGAACACCAAGTCCATCACACCCCAGCTTCCGGCTGTTCCAGCAAGGGGCCAGCGCGTCCCTAGGCAACAACGTCAAAGCCCCTCAGCCTAATACGGTGGCGCTCCTGCTCTGATGCTGGCCGTGCTGGACTTGTGTGCTGCCCCGGGAGGGGAGGGCCACGAGGGCCTGCACACGGCCCCTGGTCCCCTGTGAGCGCACCCTGAAGGCTGCTCCAGGAGCGTGTGCTGCGCGGCACATGTCCTTTTGCAAGGCAGCCACGACTCCTTTATTCATCTCTTGAGCATCCATGACACATGGGCGTCTGCTTTGCTGTTTCCCGAAATCGATTTTGTCTGGATTGGTTCATGTTCCGATTGCTGATGTGTTCGGCTCTCAGGCTTAGCCTTCACTTTCCGCGTGCCTTCTGCTGGTGGGGTTTGCAGGCTCATATGGAACGGAAGCTTTGGGATATATGTTTTTCTCCTCCTTGTGTTCAGCTCTACCTGCCCAGAGGAGCTGTGGTCGCTGCCCCTGGAAACAGGCCTGTGCCGAGGGCTGATGACTGAGATGCTGGAAGTGGCACAGTGGGTGTCTTGGCTCCGTTCCTGGAAGGGTGCTTTGCCCTCCGGCTCCCCAGGCCCACAGTTTGCCCGCCGCGGCTGCCTTCCGGGCTGGGGTGACCCCGCCGGAGCTGACTTCAGTCCTTTCGCTGCTGGCATTAGAGCTGAGCTCTGAGCTCCCGGCCCCTCGGCCGGCGTCCAGGCCTGGGACCCAGCGGACCTGGGTTGCAGCCTTGCTCACCGCGTTGGGCTCCTCTTCCGTTTCTGCTCCAAGGAGATGTTTACATACACGTTTCCCACTCCAGGGATTCCTCTCGGTTCGCCCTGGCAATGTGCTTTTGTCGGGCGGGGACGCGGCACAGCCAGCTCACTGTGCCGTCCTGACCCCGCAGGTGGCCTGTGGTCCAGGGGGCACTTAGCTCGGACTGCAGTTCTGAAAGCCTCAGCGGCACCAGAGCAGCCACGCCCCTTGGCGCAACGGGTCCTGTGGCTGTGCAGGAGCTGCCCGGGGGTCGGCGGGGGAGGGACCGGACGGACGCAAGGCCACTCCTCTCCTTCTGCGGACTCAGAGTCGGATGTGATCTCAAACCTCCCGCAGTGCAGGCGTCCCATCCACGCCCCGGGGAGGTCGGGGCCGACTCATCCGCTCCCTGCCCAGCAGCCCACTGCACGGCCAGACGTCTCCGACGAGCCGGTCTTGTCCCGCGCGCCTAAGCTGCCCTCGAGCCCCGCCGCGGGTCCTCTTCGGCCGCGAAAAGCAGGCGTCAGACCTCTCTGCGCCGCCCCTCCGTCCCCCCTCCCGGCCCCTGCTGCCTTGCTCAGCTTGGATGCTGGCTTATGAGCTTTGTAAACACGGCTTGGCCTCGACCGAAGTGGACGCGTTTGTTTGCCGAGAGGATGCTCCTCACGTCTGCGCGCGAGGGAGGCGAGCGGTCCCCCCAGGGCCTGTTAGGAATCCCCGGGGACTGGCTGGGGCGCGTTTCCTGGGGAAGCGTCGCCCTCTTGTGGCCGCCGGGGTGCACTTCACGACGCTCCCTCCGCCCGCCTGCGGCTCCGGCAGGGATTCTGCGCAGCTCCCCAGGTCCAGCCAGATGTGGGGGGCGAGCGCAGGTCACAGAGCCCTCTGCCTGGCCTTCTGGCCAAAACCAGCGGGTTCTGCACTGGCGACTGGTCACGGAGGGGGAGAGCTCAGCTTCATTTTCCACGCTTCTCACAGTTTCCCGGGCGCAGATTTGCACATGGTTACACGTATGCTAATTAACATTATTCCCCAAAGCTCCAGAAGCTGTTCTTTTAGGTGGTTTCTTTGCTCAGGACTTTCTCTGCTTGTCCCTACTCGCTAAGGCTGCCGCAAGCAGCCTCCTTCCCAGCTGGAGGGAGGTTGGAAGTCAGAAGCACAGCCCACGGCGGGGAAGGGATGTCCACAGAGGTGGCATTTGGGCCAAAGGTCACACTGGGGCAGGTGTCCTTGACGCGCTCTGTTCTCCCCAGGGACCTGTCTTCTCTCCATTTTCTGCATCGTGGGTCTGCTTAGCCATAACCTCGGCTTACCCCCAGCTCACCGTGGTCCCTCAGACACCCCCCACTGTCTGCACCCATGCCCTTTAGCTTTGGCACTCACACCCACTGACTGATGTTTTTGGCATTTCCCAGTGCTATTTCCTGAGACAGAAATCTAACTGACTCCCCACCCCTGAGCCGCACAAGGGTCCTTGCTTCATCAAAGTCTCTGGCCAGCCAGTGAAAGGCCATTTGGGGGTCTGGTTCCTGTTCTAATCAGCTGGGCAGGTGAGGTCGTGATACAAGCTGGTACGGCCCAGGGGTGCCTTTGAGCAGCTTCCTTTAGAAGGGCTGTGGGCATGGCACGCCACAGGGCTACCTGCTCCTGAAGCTCCTAGTTAGTGGCTGTGAGTCGGGTCCTTGTCTGGAGGCTGAGGCGCTTGGTCTGTGTCGGAGAGAGCTGGGCACGCCTGCAGAATGGGAGACGGGGGCGTCCTGTGGCAGGATTCACCTGATCCATGGGTCTTGCAAGGTTTCCCATTCTCAGCGTGTGGTCAGGTTTGAGGATGGGCACAAAGACTGGGTGTCCCCGAGATGGCCATAGTCAGGACCCCCTGTGGGCAGTTGATCAGCTGGCAGATGTGGGACAGTCACCTTGGAGCAGAGGAGGTAGGGAGGGAGTGTGGATGGCAGGCTGCTCCTGGCTGTCGGAGCGCCACTTCCTCCAGAAAGCTGACATAAGCAGATCTATGGTGAGCTCGGGGTGGGAGGAGCCCTCAGGAGCTGTGCAATCCCAGGCTTACCAGGCAGCTCATGCCACCTTACCAGGCCACTCTGAGGTCACCTGCCTCTCAGCCGGCCACTCACATACAGGCGTCCTCGCAAGGATCTGGTGCATCGGCCCCATGCAGGGACACTCATGCGTGGGTTCGGGACATGGGAAGCGCTAGGAGGAAGTGGGAGGAAGTAACACGGACTTTCTATCGCTTGGTGCACGGTTTTCCACACGTGGTGCTAAGGGTGTGCTTTGCGTTGAGTCTCACTGCCTGTTCTCAGCTGAGGAAACAGCGTGGAGGTCCCGCTGGGCTGGTGCAAGTCATTTACGTGACTCTCCAGCAGATGCTGCTGGAGCGGCCGTGCTGGTAAGGGGTGAGGACAGTAAGTCACCTGCCCCAGCCACACAGTGAGGGGCTGGCAGAGCCAGGACTCAAACCCAGGGCCGAGTGACTCCAAAGCTTGTGTTCTTCTGCGTTACCAATCGGTTGGAGATCCCACAGGGATGAACAGCAATGGGGTTCATGTTTTTTTCCCTCCGTAGGGGAAGTTCTATTCACATATTCTGAAGTCAAGTGCAGGAAACAAGGAATTTTATCCAAAATGACAGCAACCCATGAGAAGAAAAGCAACCCGCCGCTCGGTGTGCCTCACCGAGGTTCTCTTGGTGAGGCGGGCAGCCCCCGAGAGCCGAGCAGGGCTGGGCTGTCTGGGAACGATACGGCTGTAGGATGTGATGGGCTCCATCTGAAAGCTGCATTTAGGTCCAAATTAGAGGTTCTCTGCCCTGCAGAAGTTTGGATTCATTGATCTGGCAAGGGACTGAGCATGCCAATTTTTGAAGGCTCCCTGGGTGATTCTAAAGGAGCAGCAGGGCTGAGAAGCACCAGTGAAGCCCCGTCCCTCAGCCCAGAGAAGGAGAGGCGCCCTGAGAAGCAGGCGACTTGCTCAGACGACCCAGCGGGTGGGAGCTGTGTGGAGGGTGGCCGCTCTTGGGCCCTCTGCTGAGCCCCGGGGAGGGCAGGGCCCGATAGCTCGCTGGCAGAGCCTGAGCACCATCCTTGTCCCTTAGTGCAGGTGGTGCGCCGGCACTCGCTGCGCGATATGTGCTCTTAACCACATGGACATGTGGCTGGTCCTCAGAGTGCAGTTTCACTGTCCTGAGCTGAAACCGGCTGTGACTCATGCCAGGAAATTGCCTGCTCTTGTTATTAGGGTGAAAGGCGAAACAGTGTGGAAAAACACCCAAGAATACACTGGCTTAAAAAATGTTGAGGTTTTTTTCTCTCAGTTAACACCTGTGGTGAGCAGACAACTCATTTACGCCCCAAGGGCATTCGCGGGCCCAGCGGCATCCCCAGGGTGTTCGCACTGCTGAGGACAGCAGGGACACAATGTCTTCTGGGTTCCAGAGGAACATGCAGGGACACAAGGAGGCATTTTAAGTGACACACCTCATGTTCGCTCATTTGGCTAGTGGAAGCCAGAGTCCAGCTACAATTCTATGCCTGTAAGAGGAGAAGGTAGGTTTTGGAAACCAAAGAGTGTCTCCACGGTAGCCTTCCAGGAATTTACTCCTGGGCCCTCATGCTGTCACTCTTCCCGTGGAGAAGACTTCAGAGCACCTCCCGTGCATCAGGCAGGCATGGAGGGGGAGCACAGAGCAGGGGGGCTAGCAGGCTAGAAGTTTTACGTCAGAGAAATTACCCTGGAGGCAGCAACGTTTAGACTGAGCTTGGGCAATGAGTGGCTTTACAAAGAAGGGTGCACCGGGCAGAAGACACAGCTGTGCAAAGGCTCAGAGGTGGGTGGGGCAAGGGACGGATTGCATGTGACAGCATAGCCAGAGGGAACAGCAGAGCAAGTGTCATCACAAAGCAGGAACACAAACTTTCAATCAGTAGTTTTCAGGAGAGTATCCAGTGGCATCTACACACTGAAGGGAACTTCGGTGGGATTGGGCCTCCAAATTTTAACCTCAATTGAAAAGAGATGAGAAAGAACCTTTTCAGCTCATCTGAGCTGAGCTCCTGAATCCCCCACACGAGGTTATTGAAGGATGGACTCAGCCAGGCTTTGGGAAACATACCATTCTTCGTGTGATACCATGAGATGGTCTTGCTTGAGCCCATCTGGACCTCAGGGTGGTGGAGTGGGGAGAGGGGATCCAGGGTGTGTCCTGGTTATGGAATGGGCCTCAGACTGGGTGAGGCAACACCTCTTGGAGTCCAGCCTGGGAGGCCTGGCATGTTGCTACTGGGGAGAGAAGAGGGAGGCGAGCCCGGTGAAGGTGGTGGGCACGGGCAGGCAGGCAGGTGGGCGCGGGGCCTTCAGGTGCGCGGAGGCCTGTGCAGGTTCCCTGGGGGAAAGCTGCAGCACAGGTAGCTGGTCTCAGGCATGCCTGCCGTGGTGTCGGTGGAGGGCAGATGCCGTAGTGAGGACGGAGGGGAGGGCAGAGTCAGGCCCTCCCCCTCGTGGCCAGAACGGTTGCTGGTGGGGCCCTGGTGGAGGGCTGCTGTGCCGCGGAGCCGTGTGCTTGTTGGCACAGGGTGGGGGTGGAGTGGGGGCAGAGTCAGATCGGCACCCACTGCAGGCTAGCCAGGGGCTCAGCATTCAGACCTCAGGTGTCCACAACTTGGGGACTGAAAATAAACGTGGCCAGCCTGTGGCCGGCGGTGAGGTCGAGAGGCCCTGGCTGTGCTTTCCTGACCCCTTCCCTCCCTCAAGGGGGCACTCGTGCTCTCCTGTCTCACTGGTCTTAAGAACTTCAAGCCTGGGTCTCAGTGTGTCTGCCTCTTCCTCCCTCCTCGTTCTGTCTGTTTCTCATTTCTCGCTGGCTCTGGCCAGTCAGCCGCCTTGTGGACCCCGAGTGTTCTCTCCCCAGCGTCCCTGAGTCCTGCTGCTGGGAAGGTGCCGCTTCTCCACCGGCAGAGGGAGCCACTGCCTGCCTCTGTCCTGAGCTGGTGCCTTTTCCATCACCACTGGCTTCGGGTGGTCCCTGCAGGCTCTGACAGGGGCCAAGCTACGACCTGAGCCTGACGACTAAGGCATGAGCCCCCAGGCTGACTTCCTGGGCGGGCAATTGCAAACTTTGCTCTTAAGGGCCATCTCCTTGGTTATTATGCATTGCTACTTTCTTGTCACCCAGTCTATGTTAATTGCTTTTCTGACAATTTTTCTTGCAAGCTGTTTTTGCTGTAAAGGTGGCTGGGGTTGCTGCTGTGTGTGGAGGTGATGTTGCAGCCCAAGAGGGCACCATGTGCAGCCCTGGAAGACTTCAGGGGGAGGGCGAGGCTGAGTCACTGGGACTTTGCTTGAAACAGTGATGGGGGGTCAGACTGTAAGCAGCTGTGGCCCAGCCTTTCCCAGGGCGGCATGCTCTCGGTGTCTGTGCGTGTGGCACCACCTGTCCAGTGCAGGGGCCTCATGACACAGTCCTGTGTGTGGACTAGATGGCCTCTCAGGTCTTTCTCAAGACCCTACGAATGCAGACGACACAGAGACTGGAACTACAATCATATTCTCCCAACCACACATCAAACAGGTGGCCTGGTAGGTCAATAACTCATTCATCACAAACGGTTACTAAACTCCTACTGTGTGCCAGGCATGCAAAGGGCTGGAGATGCAGTAATGACTGGGTTACAGGCCCGATGTCAGAACGGCTCCCACTCGTGGGGAGACAGACCCACACACGTGTCGTTATGATGCGGTGTGGCAAGTACTGGGGCATTGCGAGCACAGAGGAGCAGTACCTGGCCCAGTGAGGGCTAGGGCGGGCTTCCTAGAGGAGGCGCCAAGAGAGTCAGCCAGGCCAGACCAAGGGGCATGTGCAGGTGAGGAGAGGACGGTGAGTGGCTTTCCTGCCAGAATCGCCCAGTGTAATGTGACTAGGTCACAGCAAGCCATAGGAAAGGCCTCTTGACTGTACACACTTTAATCTCTTCTTTGTATGAGGGTCACGGACTCAGCATCCAGCCACCCAGGGTGTGTCCCCTTCACCGTTCCTCCCAGGGCTTATGGAAGCCAAGTGTGGCCTGAGGGTCCTGGCCTCCTTGGGTCCTGCGGAGCGTGGGCCTCCCTCGTGGCCAGCAGGCTGCAGCTGTGTCAGCCCCCTCCTGTCAGGGTGACCAGCAGGGGCGTGTGGCTAGGGCAGCCATCAGCAACGTGTGCATGACATGGCCTAGGCCACAGGTACGGCTGCCAGGGACCTCCTGCCAGCCACTGGGCAGGGCACCAGAAAGGCAGGCACTCCCCGGGCCTCCCGAGGGCAAATTCCACCCTGGGCCACCGTCTCTTCAAAGGACCCGGGGATTAGTCCCCAGGCTCCGTTTCCTGACTTTGCTGCTGGCCTCAGCTTTTCTTGGCAGGTAATGGAAGTCCAGGGAGGCCATTCGGTTTTACCGAAAGAGCCACAGAGTCAGTCAGACCTGAGTTTGAATCTCAGCTCTGCCACTTGAGCTGTGCACTTACCTGGATCATCTGTAAAATGGGCTTAATCATGTCTCCTTTCGCATGGCTGCTGTGCAGATCGAAGGAGCACGTGGAGAGCACACGCTTCACACCCATCGTCTGTCCCGGCTGCATTCGTTCACCGGTCACTGTCTGCTCACTGCTGAGCATGGCTCTTGGTTCTGGGCAAACAGGAACAAACGGTGTTCCCTGTTCTCACAAACTCCCATTCTGCTGGGAAACCTAGAAGATAAGTAAACTCATAAATAAATGAACAGGATAATTTCAGATGGTGACAAGAGCTACAGATAAAAGCAAGCAGGCTGATACAGTGAAGTGATTTGGTGGGAGGCCCGAGGAGGCTTCAGGGTGCGCGGTGTTATTTGAACCTGCGATATTTGAGGCTGAAAGCCAATAGGGAGCTGGCCTGGCCAGGACCTGGGAAGAGCATTCAAGGCAAAGGAAACAAGGAATGTGCGGAGGAGGGACAGCGCCTGGTGCAGCAGTGGAGAACGGAGAGTGTCTGTCCCGAGGCCCCACGAGCTGGGGAGCCTGTGTGACGTGAGGCAGGGCTCTGGAGCCGAGCCATGCATGGTCCCCAGTTCCCCCCAGAGGTGTCCCAGGCGCCTGAATTCACAGGGGCTGCAGAGGCTGTGGGAAATGTAAGGCAGCACTCCAGGTAAACTGACCAGCTGGGGAGAGTTTGCGGCTCCACCAGACTGCCTCTCCGCCTTCTGATGACATCGTATTTTCCCGGGCTTTTCAGTGCTGCTGGGATGAAAGCAAGCATCAGGGGAAATCATAGACCAGGAGGCAAGGCTGGAATGGGTGATCAGATCCAAGGTTTGAGACACTGCAGGGCCCGGCTGGCACACACATCCCGTTAGTGAGTAGGTCTGTTATTCAAGAATGAAATAGAGATACCACCTCCCCGGGTTCATGCTTACCGGTTTTTTTTTACTCCACTTCATTATTAGGGCAAACGCTTGTTACATTGCTTTGTCCTAACTACTCACTGAGCAGAACCTTTCGTCTTTCTTTTGGCCCAGGGGGACGGGAAACACGGTGAGCTGGGAGGGCACCCTGGAGAGGTGGTGGGCGCGCCGTGAGGTCTTCCCGCGTCAAGCCCAGGCCTGGCACTAGGTTCGCCTTCTCCCCGACTCTGGAGCGGGGTTTGGTGAGTCCGGGGTAACGGGGAAGGCCTCGGAGATGTTCTAACTGGGCGGGTCCCCAGCCGCCGACTACAGGGTCTCCCGGGGGCCTTGGCGACCAGCTCCCCGTCCCCTGCCCTGGTGCTAACGGGGATCTGGGCGAGGAATCAAGGCAGAGCCCTGGGCTCCCGTCCGCGTTCGGGAAGGCGGCCAGGAAGGCGCGCGTTTGGAGTCCAGGGGATTATCCCGGGAACCGGCAGGGGGCAGGCTGTGCTGCGCACAGGATCTCCGGTGGGGAGGGGCGCGCGTGTCCCCGGAATCCCGGGGATGTGGGGCGCGGGCGTGTCCCCAGAATCCCGGGATGGGGGGAGCGGGCGTGTCCCCAGAAGCCCGGGGAGAGGGGCGCGGCCGTGTTCCCAGAATCTCGGGGAGGGGGCGCGGACCGCACGTAGCCCGGTGGGTTCGGGGGCGCAGCGGCGAGGACCCGAAAGGAGGACGCGTCTGTGGGGAGGACCAGGGCCCCCTTGGGCCCACTGATCACGTACTTCCCCGGCGGGGCGACCCCAGAGCCGGAGAAGCCCGGGGAGGTTTTGGGGCTGGGGTGGGCGAGACTAGGAGAGGCGGCCGGCAGGGGGCAGCAGCGGCCCTCCGCCACCCGGGGCCGCCTACGACAGACACGCGGGGGCGCGCGCGCGGGGGGCTCGGGTGGGTCCGGGGTGCGCGGGGGGCTCGGGGGCGCGCCGGCGGCTCTGGCGGTCGGCGCGGCCCCGAGAGGCGCCCCGCCCGTCCCTGTGGCGAGTGCGGGGAGAGGGCCGTGGGTTCGCGACCATCGAGGGGAGCCGACGCCCTCGATGCGCAGCGTCGCAAGGAGCATTGGTCCATATGGTGGGATGCGAAGACTGTTTTGGGTGGGAGTCGGGGGTACACGAAATAACGCCCTTGCCAGTGTCTAAAATTGCATTATCAGAGACGCATTCTCTTGTCTGCAGTGCTGTTCCGGCCTCAAAGCTCTGGGAGGAGCGATGCATTGGATTTTGGACCCTTTAGGGTGAACCACGGACTTGATCTGCTCTCCCGCCGGGCCGGAGAAGGGCAGCCCGGGTACCCAGGGAGCGCGGTGGGCTGGAGGGCAGCCCGGGCACGCAGGGAGCGCGGCGGGTCGGGGAAGGGCAGCCCGGGGCAGTCCCGCCGGGCGGACCTCGGAGACCAGGGCGCCTGGACGGCCTGGAGCGCCGCGCACGAGGCCGGGGCCCGCGCAGGGCCCTTATTTCCGTGCCTTACTGTTATTATTTGGGGAAAAGGAAGCACCTCTTCTAAGACTTTACTAAATTGTGAAATTAATTTCTCCACTCTCTTCCCCTCTAGCTTCTCTCTTTGAATTAGACAAATGGTGTGGGACCCGCGAAGAGCTTTTGAGCCAGACCTTCCTGGCCTGGAGACCCCTCTCTGGCACAAGCTCACTGGCTGTGTAATTCTGGAAAACAATCTGAGCCTCAGTTTACAATCTGCAAAATTGCAAAAATGGTGCCCAGCCGGACGGGTGTTGTGAGCCTTCAGTTAGTGGTGGGTATTGGACTGACTCTGGGCCTCAGGGCTCTGTGACGCCAGGTACCGGGACAGTGTCCCCACGGTCACAGTGTTCGTGTCTTTCTCCGGACACCAGCCATCTTGTTGAACAAGACTGTCCAGCTTGAGGCCGGTCATGACTTACCCTGATGTGGGAGGGAGAGGGGACCCTGACCTCAGGGACAGAGGCACCGCGGTGAGCAAGAACTCTGTGCCCTTTCATACCAAGTTTCAAGAATCTTCCACCAGAAGGACTAGAAAATACTGGTTGGCAGTGAGGTCTGGTTCACCACAGGCTTTCCAAGGAATTTAACATTTGTTTATTCTTGTAACAAATTAAAATCTATCCTGTACTTTGTCCAGAGGTCAAGCTGAATACCTTGAGGCAGGAGTGAGGTTTTGTTTTTTGTAAGGACAGCTCCCTACTATTACATGTAATTTGTTTCTAAAAATGTGTGTGATTGCCAATCAGTATTTCTTTGATTGGTAGAGTCACAAATAAAGTGGAATTTGTAGGCTCACCACTGTGTAGGGTGAAGACTTCTGTACGCTTTTATTTCCCTCTGCCCCCCCTTTCTACCTGAAGGTTTATTGCATCAATGTGGGTTTGGGATCTGAGTTATTATTAAATTATTTTTGATGTTGTATGTCTCCCGGCTGTAGTGTATTTGACACTCATATTCTGTCTTGTGATTTTATTTAAATGATTATTTCACACCTACCCTTGTTTAGTGGGCTCAGGGCCCACTGCATGTCCTTTTGTATTATCCCCATACTGGAATATATTTTAAAGTGATTTTAAGAAGACTATATGAGTGGCAGGTGTTTTGAGCTCTTATGATTCTTTTTTGTTGTCTCCTCTCAAAAATTTTAACTTACCTGTGAGTAAAATTCTTGAGTCTAAATCTTTTCATGTCAAAACTCTGCAGACGTTGCTCTATCATTGTAGCAGACCAGTCATCATGACTTTTATTCCTTTATAGGCAGTTCATCCCCCCTTTTTTTTTGGTTAGAATATATATAGAAAACATATCTTTTATTTGTTTATAACTTAACAACTTGCTGGGATATTTCTAGCTCTGAGTCTCTCAGTTACTTTTACCTGGAACCTAGTGAACCCATTTCATTCCTTTCAGGTTCCCCTCTTCCCATCCCCTTTTGGAAAGTTTTCTTTAATTATATCTTCAATTATTGTTTCTCTTTTGATTATTCTGGATTCTTCTTTAGAAACGTAATTCTTAGGCTGAATCTCTAAGCCTAATAATTAGGCTAATTTGAGATTACCTTATCTCTAATAAAATAGCTTTCATCTCCTGAAAAAATTTTTGTATTTTACTGAACCTGAGGTAGTATTGATTTTAAGAAACATTATTACTTTACCTACAGCTAAGAAAGAAAAAATGCTGCCAGTTAAACTGTGACATGATGCCATAATGAGAATCCTGTGGAATTAGTAAATTGATTATACCAGTCTCGTGTTTTGAAATGTTTCATCTCTTTGGGGGATTTGGCAGTTAGTTTCTCCTGCCCTCAGCTGCATTGTTTAGCATGTGACAGGCAATCTTTTCTGACCGCATCTCAGTTACAAACATAACATGGCTTGAATTTAAGGATAACTTCTCTTCCCTTTCTTGGGTGTTATATACCACTTGGTTTCTCTTAAAAAAAAGAAAAGAATCGTAGTCTCTGCTCCAATAACATATTTGCTTCAGTGACATCAAATTACATCCTGCTGCTCTAATTCCACGCCTTTCCACATACACAATAACTCCTTGTTTCAATGCCAAATCAGTGTAATCTTTTAAAAGACATTTTAAATGGCAATTAAACTTGCATGTAATCCCAACAATGTACATAACTCAATTACAGGGCTTACAACGTGAGCAGCTGAGACCAAGTTCACCATGCCCAGGACTTACTGACCTCACCAGGACAGCTTGCTGGGCCACAGTGATTGTACGATGCCACTGATTGTAAGGCAGCCTGACTTCCAAAGTGTTAACATGGAAAAATGGTCATCTTAGAATCAGTGAAATATGATAGTTTCGATTCTTTGTTCTTTCTATGCATTTGAAAGTGTTTCTCAAGTTTGCTGTCCATAGTACCTACTTGCTTTTCTGCAATGTCAGTTCCACTCACTTACTGCTTCTGATGTATGTTTTTTAATTATCGTCTAACACTTTTCTCTACTTGGAAATATATATATTTTTAATCAAAATCAGCTTCCTTTCCATCTGTTCTTGGAGATCACTGGTCAAATTCTCCTTTGTAGGCCTGAAGCTCCCTGATACCATGCAACTGAGTTCTAGTGAATAAATATGGATCCAAGCGCTGTGTTTTACAAACCCGTAAGAATGTGCAGTGGGCAATCTTTCATGCTCTTTTTTGCCATTCTAGCCGAATGCCAGGAAATGACAAAGCCAGCCTTGGAGGCCACAAGATGAGGAGAGCAGAACTCTTGTTAGGCTGGGTGCCCAAGGGGCAGAGCTGCTCTGGGCCACTGGGAGCACCTGCTTGGGGCTGTTCTGTGACAGAGCAACTTTTATTATATTTTATGCGATATAGAAATGTTGGGTGTATTTGTACAGAAGCTGAAGTCACTCTAATAATACATGTCCTGAAATCACCCTGTATCTTTTCTAGAAGATTTTCACAAAACCTTGCAAGGGTTTTATGAGAACTGCCCTGAACGTTGCTTTCTTAATTGTTTACTGTTGCTGTTTGGAAAGGAGAGTAATCTGGACAGAGAGACTATCTCAAAGGAGGCAATGAAGTTATTACTGGGCTTTAACACTTCCATCATTTCTGCAAAAAGAAGTTTTTAAAATTTCAGAGTCCTGTTTTTCCTCAGTGGGTGTGTGGTGGTCTGATTTGCTCAGATGTTTGATCAATAAAAAGAAGATAAAAGAACTCTCACAAACAAGGGGCTGAAGCTTGGGTGGATAATAACAATATTTAATATTGTTTGGATGAACTATTTTTAAAAACTCTGCCCTTAAGATTTTAACTCAGTACTGTCTTATGTTCTGAAAATTCTTAGTGTTTACTTTAAAAGAATCATAGTTAGGCTCCACAAAAACAAAAATGCCCTCGCCGTTAATTTTTTGTAAGAACCTAAAACGTCTCGTCAGGCAGCGTCTCTGACACTTACCCTGCTGTCAGTTCATCTCCGCTTTTTTCCCATGTGGTTCTCATCTTCATAGGGCCATGTTACGTTTTTCATATTATAGATGCCAATTCACTGGGATTTTCTTCTAGTTTCTATAGCAGAGCATCCTCAGAGGGGGGCCCTTCTCCCTGTGGGGCACTGCCCTTCCGTGGGCCCCATGAGGTCCCCGGCCCCCCCCCACTCCATTTGCCTTCAGGCGAGCAGAGCTCTGTGGGGCCCTTGATGGTCCTGCCAGAGAGGGGGTGGGATTAGCTCCGGGCACGTCCCTACCCTTTAGGTTTGTAGCTGGAGGGCAGTTGAGATGCGCATCTCCTGAACAGCTCCCAGAGCCAATGGAGGATGTAAGAGTCCGTCTCGCCGGCACAGACTGCCTCTGTCCTGCCTCCGGAGCATCACGCACGGACTAAATACCTTCCAAAATGTGACAAGCCAGTGCTAGTCCTCTGCCTCCTGCTCTGCGGTTCCTGTGGGTGCCCAGGAGTTGCAGTCTGTGAACTGGTGTAGGTGGGTCTGGGGGAACAGAGCAGCTTTCTGGCCCACTTGAAGTGCTGCACTCAGAGCAAAACCACGTCTCTGCCTGGTTTGGTCCTGGGTCTCCGCGCTGGGGTGGAAAGTGGGAGTAAGACAAAGTCTACTGTTTTTCAGTTGGATTGGCGACTCTGTTTTACAGAGTGAAGAGTCTCTGTTTAGCTCAGCGTCATCACCTCTATTTAGTTCATGGGAATTCCTTCTAGAGTCTGGTGACAGATTTCCGGTCAATCTTCATCTTGAGTGTCGTGATTCTTTCTGTGTCACGAGTATTCTCAGGGGGTGTGGAGCTACGTCATCAGAGGCATCTGGCCAGATGCTACTTTAAACCCTAAGTGCACCTGGTTTTATTTTATTTTTTAAAATTAGGTCTAGGGATGGGTTCAGTTCCCTATTGCTTGTGTTCTGTTTGCCTTAGGTCACCCCCTGGAGCTTCCACCGGGTCTGCAGTCACCTTCACACGCTTCCCAGCACTGCCGGGTCTGGGGGGCAGGAGACCCTTCTTTGGGAGCATGCAGCCCTGCCCAGAGTCTCCAGATGGTGGGCAATTTCCCTGGCTGGGGTCTCAGACACCAACTACAGCCAATGTGTGGAGAGCAGTGGGAGAAAGAAAGAAATGAAAGAGAAGAACAAAGAATGTATTGGGATACTGGGTACTGGGGTGTCTCCCGCAGTCTGGGGACAGCTGGCCTTTCAGGGGCCCTTTGCTCACTGTCTCCCCTGCTTCCCTCTGAGAGACCTTCCTTGTAGGCAAAGGCCTGTTCAGAGCGCACATGCAACTCTGCTTTTCCACACGCATGGAGTGAAATGGAGGCCTCACAGCAAGTCTTCTCCATCCCGGGAACCAGCTTAGATGGACAGGTGCCTCTCCCCGGTGTCTGTCCTCACCCAGACTCCCCGGAGAGAGAGAGTTGGAGAAGTGTGAGCAGGGGTCAGGTGAGCACTGTGGCTGGGCATATCCAGCATTACCCTGGGCTTGGCTCCCTGAGGGACCTCTGCTGGGGGAGTTGGAGGCCTGGCCGGGAACCCCTCTTGGGCCTGTGACTCTAGGGCGGATCGGCGCACCAGTGCTTCCTCTGAGCTGGGTCCTGGGGGCTCTGCGAAGAGTCGAGAGCGCCTTCCGAGGCCGTGCACCTGTGTCCCCAGCTGTCGCCCACTGCATTTGCCTTGGTGTGGTTCCCACCCCCTCTAATCACAACTCTTTAACACAGAATCCACACTTTGTAAACTTTCTTTCTAGCAGGGACTCTCTTTGAAACTAAACTCTCCCTTCATTTCTAAAGCAGGACCAGTCACACAACACTCCAAGCCACCATTACCTTCTCAGGTGGAGGTAGAAGTGGAAATGTGTGTCTCCCAGATGCAGCCAGTGGGATTCAGCTGGTCAGTGTGGGAGAGCGCGACCTCCAAGTCTGAAGTCCTGGACCTTATTGTTGACCCTGCCTTTCACCTAGAACTTTAGGACTTTGGACAATTTTATCAGTGGGCTTGTTTTCAAATTTATAGAATGGGGATAATAAGACTTTGTTTACTATCTATCAAGTGCTTTAAATGCGATCAAATGTCTCTAAAATAAGCATCTGGAGAGAAAATGAAAGCTCCTATGGCCAGGATTCTCGCCTGACCCTGGTCGGCTTGCTCCATGCACACGTGTGGGCAATACGTTGTTACTGACCCTATATAAAGAGCCCTGCCTAGCGCTCCGGGCTGTAAGGCTGCAGGAGAGCCGAGGCTGGAGTGGTGGTAGCGCCGAGGACAGACGAGATGGCTGTGGGGGCAGAGACCAGCCTGCTGCGTGCAGACTCGCTCTGTGTGGACGGGATTCTAGTGATTGACCTGCCACCGTGGGAATAAAGTTGGGTATAAATCTTTTCACCTCAAGAATGTTCCACTGTCATTTTTTGGTCTCACCAAATCAAAAGAGTGAACTTTGTGTGGACTATTCATAATCTTCAATGTATCCGATGGTTCATAGAGGTTTGTAGTGTAACTTCAGGAGGCAGAGGTAGGATCTCAGAGTGGCTAAACAATTCGTCTCACGGCTTGAGTAAGTTAGAGGCAGAGCTGGGTTAAGCATACAGTTCTGGATCGATGCTCACCTGCCGTCAGACTCATCCTTGAACACCGGTCTTCTCCAGGCAGACCCTCCTGTCTTACTGTGCAGTTGACCCACCCTGACCCCACTAAAAGGAAGAGGCTGTGCTGAGATCTGGGCGGTGCTCTGGGCCCCAGCCCATGAGAAGCACGTCTGTGCCCACCCTGGACACAACTTCTGAGCTAAAAGTGCCGACTGGCTGGCCAGACTGGCTGCTCTTTCTCCTCCACCTTCAGTGTGACCCGCACAGGGGGTGAGGGGAGGGAGGCACCGGGGCCGGCGGGGGACTCGGCGCTGAGTGGATGACGTCCTCCTGTGCCTTCTAGGGACCCTGAAGATGAAGAGGGTTGAGCTAAATGACAAACGGGAAGAAACAAGGCCTCTTTTCCTTTGGTTCAGGCTGCAGAGGGGGCGTGACATAAAGCAGAGTGTGGTCCCGCTGTTACAGCATTTCAGCCAGGGTTCAAGGCCCTCATGTTTCCTGGGTCACAGACTCTACAAATGACCCTGTGGACTTGATATTGTTATAATCTCTGTCCCCCACCCCAGGACTCTGGAGCACAGAGTGTGGGGCGACATGCAGGGGTGACATGGTCAGTGAATGGAGTGAGGATGTGAACCGGACTCCCCGTTTCTTCCTCTTAATAGCCACACTCATGCTTGCCTGAGGACTTTAAAACACCGATGCCGTATCCTGGCCCTGCAGGTTTGATTTAAGTGGGTTGGCCCTAGCACTGAAATTAAAAAAAAATCCCCAGGTGATTCAATATCCAGCCGAGGTTGAGAACCACGGCCCCAGCTGAGTGGTGGAGAACAAGCACCCCGTGACCCCGTGCTTCTTCAACTTCAGCGAGCAGGTGAGTACCTGTGGGTGCGGGTCGGCATCAGACTCCGACTCGGGAGGTGGGAAGGCCGGACGTCTGTGTTTCTAACAAGCTCCCAGGTGCTGCTGGTCCCGGAGCCACACTCTGAATAACGAGGCAGCCTGACCGCAGCCTCCCTAACACAACCTCGCGGTGCTCAGCCGCCAGGTGGGCTGGCCTGCCCCACGCCCCCAGCCGAGCTGCTAGGAGACTGTCAGTCGGTGTGGCTGTGCTCGGGGCTATGGTGCTCTTCCCTTGCCCCACGCGGTCTGACGCCGGGGACCCTGCACCGAGCTTCCCAGTGGCCCCATTTGTTGATGTCAGCCTGGTGCTGACGTGTGGCCAAGCAGCAGGGAGCTGTGCTGTGAAGACCAGGAAGCCTGGTGTTTGGGGTCAGAAGGATTAAGTCCTGGCCCTGCCACTTCCTGCCTGGACGACCTTGAGCCAGTCACTTGACTTCAGTTGGGGACTGACATGTGACCTCAGGATTACAAAGAGAAGGCTGCAGTGATGCGGGCACAGTGCCCACAGGCACGCTCAGTTAACAGAACTGTGTCATCAAGCGGACCAAACATGACCAGTGTGCGCCCTGCTGCATGACATAATTGCAGACATCACCTTGATTGAGGCTCAGAAGAACCCTGTAGGGTATGTATCATTTTCTCTATTGTACAGTTGGGGTGATTGGAACCAGAAAGGGGGGTGGCTCAGCTAAGGACGCACAGCTAACGAGCCCAGGGCCAGGGTTGCATTCTGATTTGTCTGACTTCGAGAACTTTTGCAGATCCCTTTTGAGAGTTGTGCCTTGTTTGACAGATACGAGGGGCTCCGTAAGCATGCGGGAGAGGGAAAGCGGGGCCCAGAGGGCTTGGAAGGGCTGGGAAGCAGGCAAGCTCTGCATTCCCCCCAGAGGACAGGCTGGTGGACAGGAGCTGGGGCCGGAGGGGAGAGAGAACAGCCGGGTCAGAAAGTGGCTCTGGGGAGCAGGCAGGACCGGCTGTGTGCCTGGCCCCTGCCATGTGAAGCAGGGCTCGGGGGAGCTGCAGGCTTCTAGGCCCTTCTCAAGAGCAGGAAGCAACTCTACTGTGCTCCAGGGGATTGAGAATGAGCTTGGCAGCAGGTGTGAGGATAGCGGATGGCAAATGAATGAGATCTCTCTGTGCCTGGGGCCTGGGGCGGAGCAGGGGCTGCCTCTCCAGGCAGAGGAGCTGGGTGAGGCCCAAGCCCGCCAGTCTCCTGTCTCCTGCCAGACCCAGGTGCCTGCTGGTCACAAGTCTCTGCCATGGCTACGTGTGGCATCAGGTTTTGGTATAAAATGTAAATTGCTCCTCTAATACAGCAGCCTGGCTATGCAGAACGTGCTGAGAAAGTGGCAACAGAGGGGGGAGGCTGCAAGGAGTTGGCAGTTCAAAGGCCCACATGACGTGACCAGTGGCGAGCGTGGGCCTTGTCCCATCCCTTGCAGAGGACCCTGGCCCATCCCAGGCCTGCTCGGTGGGGTGAGGAAGCCCTGGAGGGAGGCATGGGGATTGAGCCCGAGACTTCCCGTATGGCTGCCAGAGAGCAGGGTCCATAGGCTGCCGTCCCCTCAGCCGCCGTCCTGCAGCACGTGGCTGGGATGCGCCCGGGGGGCAGTGGTGCTGGGCTTGCACTGTCCTCTTGGGCTTCACGGAGGACTCAGAGCCCAGAGACACTGGCTTCAGCAGTGGTGCTGGCATGCTGTGCTCGGCGGGAAAGCAGAGCCACTCCACCAGCTCTCCAGCTTCACGGCTCAGGTTGCGCATCTTGATGAAAAACCTGCAGATAGTACACAATTATAGGAAAAAAGAAACCATGCCGTGGGCTTATTATTTATGTGGTACTATTATGTTTTCGGCACTTAAAGTTCTTGTTTCCTCCGAGGCTGGGGAGGAGGCGCTTTGTAGAACAAGGGTCCCTACCACCTGCCTTATAATTGCTACATGGAGATCCTTTAACTCACTTAAAGTTTGATTTATTTTTAACCTTCATTTTGAGTTAATTTCAGAGTTACGGAAAAAGTGGCAGAAACACTAGAAAGAGTTCCCATACACGCCTCGCCTTTCTTCCCCCAAATGGTAACGTCCTGCACCACCCAGAGTAGGGGGGTCACACCCAGGAAATCAGCGTTGATACAATGTTGTAATAAGACTTCAAATTTGCCAGTTTCCCAGCAGTGCCCTTTCTTAGGCCCAGGATCCAACCCAGGGTCACACGTGGCGTTGGGCGGGCCTGTCTCCTCGGCCTCCTTCCCCAGGAGCAGAGCCTCACTTTTGTCTCTCATGACCTGTACACCTTTGAAAAGCATCTTCTCGAATGTTCTTAATTCACGTCTATGTGATGCTTCCTTGGCTCAAATCCAGGTTGCCCACTTTTGTCCAGAACCCCACAGAAGTGATGTGTTCCCCTCAGGGCGTCCGGCCGGGTGGCTCGTGGCTTCTCTGTTCCGGCCCCGGTGGGGTTAGCTCGGACCTCTGTTCCAGGTGGCGACCGCCGGCCTTCTCCGCTGGAAAGTTACTGTTTCTACTTTTGTAATTAAGGAGTATTTTTGTGGGGAGATACTTTCAATATTCTGTTTCTTATCATATCTTGCTCACCGACTTTAGGGTTCATTAATGATTCTGCCGGAGCAGCCATTCCTGGGGGCTTTAATTCACTCGTAAATGTAAACATGGTGCAGTTATAAAGCAGACATAAGAGTCTTCCAGGCATATGGGCAAGATTGTAGCTCTCACACCTCTAACTGTTTGCTGGTTGTCTTCGTAGTTTTGCCTCGTTTAGTACAGCTTAGTCAGTTATTAAATGCATCAAATGTTGAATGTCACATCTACACCACTGTGTTTACTTTTAGGAGTGACAGTATTTCAACGGATGCTTCATCCTTCTGTCTGATTCATTCTTGTCTTTCAGAGCAGACAGTCCTTTTGGAGCTCAGAACTACCTTCTAGATTTTACCTGAACTGAAACTCCATCTCTCTTTAGCCTAAAAATATGTGGCACTGCCCTGTATGTCCCAGTGATTCTGATTTCTGTTCAGGACCAGCCTTTCCTTGGTGAATGACTCAGCATTTCGCAGCTGACATTTTAAGAGGGACACTTTGCTATTAAACTGAAACCATATACTAATGGTTAAACCCTGAAGCAAGCATGGGTCCAACAAAAGTTAGGCAAAGACAAGACCATCTGTTGCAGCTCCCAGTCTGTGAAGTGCCTGCACAAGGGAAACGAGATTCCGGAACCAAGTGGGCTGGGCCTTTGACTGCAGATTCTGGTGTCGAGAAAGTGTATTTGGGCGGCTGCAGCTCGGGCCTCTGGCAGACCCTCTCTCCGCTGTGGGCGACTGTGTGAACGGACTCTGTGCTCTGGCCCCGAGGCCCGAGTTAGGAGAGAACCAGTAAAGGAGGCTTAAGAGGTCGAACTTCCAAGCCGGGCGGGTTGTCAGTTTGAAGTGAGCTCTCACTGGGTTTTATTTTGTACCGAATCCATGAAATGGAAGAGGAAGTCTCCTCACGGGAGCGTCCAGCCGCTGGCTGCCGGGGCTGATCGCACCGCCCCATCATTAGCGTCAGGCCACAGGGACATGCTAATGCCCTCCGTGCCCACAGAGACGCCAGGAGGGGGTGGCTAGTGCTGCAGAGCGCGAGTTAGGGTGCGCCCTTCCGTGCGATCCACCTACACGGGGGTGGCCCAGCGCCTCCCTGGTCGGCCTCGCGGTATCTTGTGTTTGGCGGGTGTGGGAAGGGAGGTAGAGGCAGCTGGCTGGAGGAAGGGGAAAGGGCAGAGGGGCGTGATGCAGGAGGGGAAGAAAGTGGAGGGAAAGGCAGTTCTTTCTGTCTGTCTGGTTCCAGCACCCCAGCACCTCAGTCGTGGACTTCCATGCCCCCCACTCCTCCATGGGGCCCCAGCGCCCCGGGGTCTGGCCCTTCCTTGCTCAGCTCCCTGCAGATCCCTGGCCTCTTAGCAAGCATGCTAAGTCCAGTGCCACCAGGGGCCCCTCCGCCGCAGGCTTGCCAGAGCGTGACCTACGGCCTGAAGCCTGTACTGTTCACTCACCAGCAGTCTTTCATCAGTGGCTATTCTAAGCCGGGCTAAGGGTTGTGCTAGGTGCTAGATGTATAAAAATAAACAGTCTTACCCTCGGGGAGCTCCTGGTTCAGTGGGGAGATGAGTTTTCAAGAAGATAATCGTAATGCATAATGTAGCATTTACTACACGTGTCCTTCTAAATACAGGCTTCGCTCATTGAACCCTCACAAAAACCCTGGGAAGTAGGTGCTGTTAGAGTGCCTTTATTGCAGATGAGCACAGAGAGGTTAAATGATTCACCAAGGTCACACAGCTAACAAGTGGCCAAGCTGAGACTTACATCTGGAGGGAAATCTTGTGGCCAGTGTGTTTTATGGCCTCCCAGCCAGTTGAATGCACAAGTTGGTACCCGGAGTGCTCTGGGCATGGGTGTCAGGGGCTGGGAGAAGGCTCGGTGTGGTGTGTAGCAGGTGGCATGGTGGCAATCCAGGCAGCCTGAGGCTTCTTCTCTCCCTCCGTTTCTTCTGCTGTTAATACTTGCCTGTGTGCTAGGCAGGTAGCTGGCACTGGGGACGCCAGATGGGCTTAGTCTAGATGGAGATGCTGGCACATGGGGTGGCCCCTGGCAGCATGGACCCAGGATGCTGCTGGAGCAGTGGTGGAAGGCTCTGCAGAGGGGATGGGGAGCCTGTTACGTGGGCAAGGAGTGGAGGGTGCACTGGATGAGCTGCCCCGTGACATGTAGGCACAGGCGCCTAGTTGTGTCAGTTCTGTGTCTGAGTCCCTGAGAGCCGAGGCTGACGAGACCAGTCGTGATCTGAGGCAACCCTTCCCTTCCCGCAGTCTCCCAGGAGCCCCGGGACTGCTGTGGGTCTGCGGCATCTGCTCTGCAGGAATCTGAGCTGCTCCCAGAGCCAGTCTTCCACCATCTGTGTAGCGTTGTGGTGCCTCCTGAACCAGTCTTTCCCAAGCTTCCTGTCCTGGCAGGACCCCCAGGCCTGGTCCCCCAGCTGATGGGCAGATGAGCAGCTTTGGGGTGGAACCCATCTCCCCACCCCATGCTGCAGCGCCCAGGGCCGGGGTTTGGTGCCGTGCCTCCGCCTTGCATACGGCCGCCAGCCCTCTCCTGCAGGCTGCACTCGAGCAGATGCCTCCTTTCTCCTCCTTTGAACTGATATCTAAAACCACGTTGACTCCCCTAGTTGTAGGGGAGCATAAGATTTAGGAATCATGGCTTATCTGTCTCTCATTCCTTCCCAGTGCCTCTGTAGAAGCATGACTACCAAGTAATTTCCTCGTAATGGTAGCAGCACTCCAGGCAGAGCAGGTGGTGTGAGCAGACACACAAGTGTCACTGTGTTGGGGTCTATTGAGAGTCTGCACCACAGGTACATTGTCAGTGTGAGGTCCCATGGGAGAGGGAGGTTGGTCCGGGTGGTGAAGGGCCTCGAGGGCCCGGTGAGTAGGAAAAATCCAGCGTTCACCTGAAGCAGAGTAAAGGTGTGACCAGATCTGGAGTTGAGAAAGATGACAACTGTGTGTGTGTGTGCGTGCATGTGCGAGAACAATTTAACCTGCTGCATAGACCCCCTGAGGGGCCTGGGGCTGTCCGGTTCCCTGGCTGATGCACTGTGTCGGGTGATACATCTCAGGTCCTCCTGTGCACCTCAGTTCTAATCCAAGCAAGTAAGAGCAGGGTTGGGAGGTGAGAGCCCATGTCCCATGGGAGGGGTGGGTAGCAAAAGCCAGGGTGACAAAATTAATTTTGTGTCCTCGTCCTTAGGAAATCAAAGAGAAGGGGACATGGGACTCTTCTGCCCTGGTGCCTTAGCAGAAGTGAGGGAGAGATTAGAGAAAGTTTTTTATTTCCCCTGATCCCAGCCAGATCCAGTTTCAAGGGCTCAGGGCTTCCTCTCTGAGCCAAGAAGACATCTTAACCCCCTTGTCTTCGAAGACCTCCAGAGCCAGAGGGGCTGTAAGTGACTCTGGTGTCAGAAAACCCAGAGCCGAGCAGTGAGATGACAGGGCAAGTGCCTGCCATGCCACTAAGTGGGATTTACTGTCATCATCCCAGGCTCCCTGTGGTGGGGCGTCTCCCTTCCCCAGCTGCACAGACAGCCATATTTTAGGGTACACCTCCGAGGGCTTCAGGGCTGGGGAATAATGTCACTGCACAGATGTGCCCTTTCCGAATACACAAAATAAGGGGACCTGTGGACTCAGTGGCTGGCGATAAACCACACATTCAATTAGAACGACATACATTTAATCACAATCATCTAATGGTATTTGAGGTTTCTTATTTAATCAGTAATGAGATGACCCAGCAATTAATGTTCTTGGAATCATGTTGGCCCTTACTGGAGCAGTGTTGATTTTAAACTAATCTTTCCATTTTATATCCTCTTTCTATTTCTGGAGTTAATAAAGGTGCTGTAATGAGTTGTATTATAACATCAATTTCTTCTTTTGTTGTACCCACAAGTTTATCATGGTGTTTAATCAAAACACTGAGTTAATTTGCAGGAAGGAGTTTTGGACATTAGGGTCTGCCTGATGGGGAGGTTGAGGTGGGAGATAGAAGGGCTGTTCCCTCCGACTCTCCTGGCTGCCCGGCCCCCTCTGGGGAGGCTTGAGGACTGGGGCAGCTTCCTGGGCACGTGACTTGTATGCCTGCAGAGGACCTCATGCTCAGAAGGGCCCTGTGCTTGGTTTAATATCTACTCTCAGTGTCTTGAAAGTCTTAATACCTTTTGAAAAAGAGGCTCCATATTTTCATTTTGCCCTGGGCCCTGGAAATTATGTAGCTGGTCCTGCCTGAGGACCTGTTAGAATTAGCCACTCCTTGAGTTAGTGTATGGACTCCAGGCAAAGGGGGCAGTGTGTGTGGTGGGCGGGTAGGGGGCGGGTGGGGTGAAATCTGTCCTTGGGTTTCTCAAAGGCTTTTTATATCCCTGGAATTTGCTTCTTGCAGTTTTTAGGAATACCAGGTAAGAGTAGGTATCAATGAAAGACATGTTAGAGATTCTTTTTTGGAGGGAAAAAATGTTTTTTATTTTGAAATCCATTAAAAAAATTATAAGAATGGCTAACATATATTGAATACTTAGCATGGCCCTGTAACTGTTCTAAGCCCTTTATATTAACTGTCTCACTTAGTACAGCAGCCGGGTGAGATGGTGCCAACTTGGAAACTGGGGCCAGAGAGGCTGAGCCATATAGCCAGGGAGTGGTGGAGCCAGGCTTACACCCAAGTTCGTGTTGTGGCGTGGCGGACAGAGGCGGGTCTGGGATTGCTGCTTCTGTGAGCGCTGTAAGCTTGGGCAAATCCCTCAGCCTCTCTGGGCCCCGATTTGCTCCTCTGTAAAATGGGGATAATGGAACTGACCTTGTAGGGCTGACTTGAAAGTTAAACAAAGTAGTACACGCACAGTGTTTAGCCTGGTGCCTGGCCCAGTACCTAAGAAATGCGGGGTCCTTTCTCCAGCTCCTTCCACGCTGGTCCCCACACTCTCCTGCAGAAAGCCTGTCTGGTCTGCTTGCATGTTCCTCACTCATCTGCTCTGTTATTTCCTTGAGCATTGTATTCACATCATTATATTGATATATGCTTATTTTAGTTTAATTTACTCATCAGTGACTTACTATTAACTTAGCGCTTACTGTGTCCCAGCCTCGAGCAAGGCACAGCACAGGCCTCACACTGTGTCACGAGTGCGGGGACACTGGCCACGTGAGGGGCCCAGTTCATGCCCAAGGGACTCATTACCTGCTTGGGAGGCGAAATCCACGAACAAGTGAGATGTGAAGATAATAAAACATTCTACGGTTGTCAAGATGAGTCTACAGGGGAAGATAAGAGGGTGTGGATTCAAAGAGATTAAGCAACGTGGTGGTCACACTGCTGGTGAGGAGCAGAACTGGATTGCCAGTCCTGCTCTCTATCAAGCCCACTGTTTCTACTGCATTGTAATACGACTTATAAAGTACTGTATACATACACAGTCAAGGTATTATTGCTTTACTTGAAATTGATTGATAAACACAAATTTGCATAAACAACCTAGCTCACCAAGTTTGGAAACTAGCTTCAATACAGGATAATAGAGAGGTTTCATTTGTATGAAAAAGGAACAAAACCTCTGTGAATTCATTCATTTACATATTTATTTAAATGTTTGTTTTAGATACCATGCCAGATGCTGGGAATATAATGATGAATAAAACCAATAGGCTCCCTGACCTCAAGGGGTTATATTCTGATGGGATGATGAACAGTGAATAGATACACACATAATTAGCTGCAGTTGTAATAAGTGATGTGAGGGGGAAGTAGGAGGGGGATGGGATGGGCTGCTATAGACGGGGAGGGAGTATTTTGTAGGTTGGAATGAAGAGCAGCAGATGGACTAGCTGGGGAGGAGCACCGGGGCCCCAAGGTCCGATAAAGGCCGGCTCCGTGTTCCGGTGATAATGGTAATAATATCTTGCATTTGGATTGTACCTTAAAACCCTGCAGCACTTTGACATCGTGGAACATAGTCAGGATGGACTAAGTTGTGCTGCAGTAACAAACCCGAATCGACAAAAAACATCTTTTCGCCCTGTTTGCTGAGTGTGGGTGGCTGGGGGCTCATTGTAGCCACTCAGGGAGGAGGCCCAAACTGCGGGTTCAGGGCCCCTGCAGAGGGGGTGGGGATGGGGCAGTGGCTCTGTGTCAGTTGCCTTTTGCTGCATAACTAGTTACTCCCAAACTTAGCAGCTCATGTACTTACTGTGCAACGACTTGCATAGGTCTGGCTGGTCCTTGGGCTCAGAGTCTCTCCTGGCACTGGGGCTGTAGTCGCCTCCAGGTTGACCTGGGCTGGGATCCACATCCTGGCGTTCTCTCGGGGCTGTTGACAGGATTTGTTTCCTTGAGGGCTGTTGGATGGAGGCCCAGAGGTGACCTTTAGTTTTTTGCTAGCCTGTGAAAAAAGCCAGGGAGAGAGAATGCCAGTAAGGCAGAAGTCACGGTGTTTTAGACCCAGTCTCAAAAGTGACATCCCATGATTTTGTCCATGCTCTATCCATTAGAAGCTAGCCAGTAGGTCCAGCCCACACTCGGGGGAGGAGAAAAAGCGATAAATATCAGGAGGTGCGGATCAAGAGGAGCAGGTTTAGAAACACCTGACGTGTCCAGCGTCCATCCCTGCCCACCGGGCCTGACACGGCACCATCCATGACTTCAGTGGAGGCGGGAAACACATCTCACCATGTGCTCAGGAGGACTGGAATCTTTGTGGACAGCCCCAACGACTCCTAGAAATGACCCCATAGTGTAGGGCTGGTTCACCTGTGAGAAGGTCTACAGGGGGCTTGGATGAGTTAGCAAATTAGGTTGGAGTTTATGAGATTAACTGACTTCAGAAACACATCGTCAATGCATCTTTTTGAGTATGAGAGTAATTAAATCAGAGAATCTTAAAATGATTATTAATTGGCTTTTTAAACTGAAAAAGTAGAAATACATGCACAAAGGTAAAAATTCAGAGTACAGAGGGATATGTAAGAAAAGGGAAGGTTCTTTTCCATCCCCAGGTCCACCCCGTCCCCAGAGTCTACCATTTTTTCTCTTTCTTATATATCCTGGAAATATTTAGGAATACATCAACCATATGTGTACATTAATTTTCCTCCTTTCTTTTAAATCAATTGTGCATGTATTGTACATGCATTGTTTGAATCTTCCTTTTTTCACCTTACCTTATACCTGGAGATAATTTCATGCCGTTATAGGTCTGTCTCACCGAAGACTTTATGTCCCCCCATGTGCACACTGGTACAGGGTCTGGTCACACCAGTGTCACCTCATGGGTTGAGGACCAGGCTCAAAGGGGCAGGCGACGGGTCCATGTTTCTCTCTGTTTCTCACTGTTGATGGCGCCTCCAGCCCTGCCTGGCCGGGGCACTGACGGCGAGCAGATTCTTGATCGTGCAGCAGGATGGGCCTCTGATTCATGTTTGATGCTCAGTGTTACGAGGCAAACTCCCCGGCCATCTGTTCAAAGGAAGAACGTGTTACATATTTTGATTATTTTATTTTTATCTTAATCAAGTGGCAACTTGCCATCTTGATGCATCTTAACCTGAGCAGTTATGGCTGGAAGGCAATGCGCTAGAACAGACTGATGGGGTGTGGGAGGATATGCCATCTGCTGTAATGCTGGTGTCAGATGCAGGAGCAGAGTCTCCTCTGCTCGGCCCTTTCACCTCCCTAATTAGTGAAGAAATTGCAAGCCCTCCAGTGGGCATGTAGATGCTTCAAGTGCCGCCTCCTGGGGCTCATTGCACAACGGGGGCAGGCGGGAGGCCAGAACGGTCAGGATCTGTTGTAGCCAGGTGGCCGCAGGGAACGCGGGCTGGGGGTGAGGTGCTGCAGGTTCCCGAAGTGGGTCAGGCGGCGAGACAAAGGGAGGGAGCTGCACCTGCCTCGGGAGGAACACCATTACTGACATTAAGAGATTCACGGTTTTGCAGCCATCAGCACTTGGGGTATTGCAGGAGCTCTAGCACCTCACAGGGTGAGTGAGACGGAGCAGGGAGGGATAATCTAGGCATTTGTTTTAGTTTGATTTTCTCTGAAAGGTGAACCTGAAGTAAGGATTGGGGAGCAATTTGGTTAATTTGGCAGTGACCCAAGAAGAAGGGTCTGGGAGGCAGGGACAGAGGGCCGTGGGCTCAGTCCTCGTGAGAACCTGTCCAACTGTCCTTTGATCCCTTGGGAGGAGAGGCCGGTGGATTTCTTCACAGACCTCCGACCCTGTTGGCTAAGAGTTACTACAGGGGTACTCATTTTATCTTCAGATTGTTCCTAACAACTGGGATTTGAGAAAACCCTGAGGCTGACGGGGAGAGAGACAAGGGGGTGCTTGAGGCAGGGTGGAGCCCTGGGTCCCAGCTGCAGCTGAAGTCCAGGTGGGCGGAGGGAAGTGGTGTGGGCACAGACAGCACCTCGCCACCGCCAGAGAGGGCGAGTGGGAGGGGAGGAAGGAGTATTAGCTGTCCGGAGTGACCAGCCTGTGAGTCTTGGGCATGAGCTGGGCATGGCAGGCACCATTCAGTCTCCAAGCTCAAATGGGTGAAAAAATCTCAGATTCTCTACTGCCCATAAATTAAGCTAATTTTGACCCTGCATTCCCATTGTACTGTGCTGATGGGAAACTTAATTTCATTTTGGGACTCTCCATGGTTCCATGGCTGGTTCTAGGTCTCTGAGCTTGCGCGGGTATCTGTGGAGAACAGCCTGTGGTGCTCACGTCATGCACCGGGTTTTCTTGGGGGGTTGTTTTTTTGGTGGCAGGAACTTTTCTGGCTAATTGGTCTGGTGGACCCAGCCGAGCACTTTGTATTTTCGCTTTGCAAACTGCTTTGTTTTGCAGTTTGGAATCACTGTACACAGAGAACGCGTCTCTGTGAGAAGGTGTAATAGCTTTTGTGAATAGTGACTGTCTCACTGTCTCCCACCAGTGGCTTGGCCCCTGTGGTCTAAGAGCTCAGGCCTGTGGCCACTCCAAGTGACTCAGTGGCCTCCGTGCACGAAGTGCACCGTAAGACCGGCATCTAGATGCTGGCAGTCTAGACAAACTTGCTGTTAGTTTCTTCATGAACCAGCCTATGTGTCTGCTTACTTTTTGGCTGCTTAGAAAAGACCTTTTAAAATTTAATTCAGTTCAACTTAATTAAAAAGCATTCAGAAGGCTTGACATTTTTTTTTGATCCATAATTCTGTAAGTTTTAACACGTGTACGTTTGTGGAACCACCACCAACTCAAATCAGGATGAAGAACTACCCTGTCACCCCAGAGAGCTCCCCCATGGCTGCTGCTCAGAAAGCCCATCCTCTCCCCACCCGTAACCCCTGGAAACCACCCATCTTTCTCCACCACTATAGTTTGTCTTTTCAAGAATAAGAGCTTGGTATTTAAAACATTGGGATAAAATCCAGCATTTAAAGTTGTCCTGGTCCTGTATCAGCACACACACACGTCTTCTGGTTTGTTGAAGCGAGGACTGGACAGAACGTGTACAGCCATAGCTGTCCAGGGGGCTCGCCATGAAGACGGCCCCAGAAAGATGCTCATGGAGAGAGCAACCCGTATGGGCAATGTGACCAGCCTTATGGGATTTCAGGGCAACCAGCTCTACCTTCTTTCTCTTCTGTTATTCTTGGGAGTATGTAAAACAAATTCTTTTTCTTAGCACCACTGAGAAGTCTCAGCGACTGAAGTGGCTGAATGTTGGAATCAGACACTGGTGCATCCATCTTCCAGGTGCTTTTCCAGCAAAACCAGTTGCTGCTGCCTGGGAGGAATCCTGGCTTCCATCTTTTTCATGGTATCCGTGGTCCTGCCTTGACAATGGCAGCCTTTGCTGTTAGCTTTTGTGAAAACTGCCACTTGGCAGTGGTTCTACTGATCACATGCTGCTCAACTTTAGCTTAAGCTGGGTTAAATCTGGGTTGTGGGAGGAAAAAAGGATGTGGAGGCCACCATCACAACTGGGTTCCTACCAGAAGACTCGGGGGCACTGGGCACTATAGCTGGACCATCAGACCTGGTCACTTGGACCCGTAAAGGCACTAATTGGAGCTACGCTGAAATAAAGCAGGAGACGCTGAGGGAGCCCCCGCCTCACCTTCTGCCCACAGATTCTGCAGCCTGGCCTGTGGTCCCCAGGTCGGCTGGAGAAAAAGGGAATCGAGTCTCTAGGATACATGCAGGAATGAGGTTTTTTTCTGTGGAAATGAGGAGGCACATAACCCACCTCTGGAACCCTCATTGGTGATCTTATTCTCTGTATGAAACTGGCTGCTGAGCTATTTTAGGACTCTGGAAAGATTCACGCACATCTGGTAAAGGCCTTGGACTCTTTTAAGATCTCCTGTCTCTATTAGCCAGGTTTAAGCTTGATGAGGGTGACAGAAAATCTGACACAACAGTGATTTAAGCTAAATTGAAGTTTACTTCTTAAGTAAATTTAGGCTGTCCCACAATCACTGGGAACCCAGGCTCCTTATTTTCTGTTGCCCTCCACCTTCAACATGAAGCTTCCACCTACTGGTCCAAAACAGCTGCTCAAGCTCCAGCCATTATGTCCGCATTCTAGGCAGCAGGAAAAAGGAAGGAGGAGAAGTCAGGATCTTTAAGAGCTCAGTGCAGAAATCACACTTAACCATTGCGCTGACCATATCCTCTTTTCTTTGGCTAGGACTTACTTAGCTACAACTGGCAAGGGAGTTAGCCATTTGCCCAGCAAAGATCAGAGAATGTGTATGGTACAAGGTAGTCTTTGCTGCACCTGCTAAGGTAACCTCAAAACTTCCAGTGGAGAAGAGTTATAAAAAGAAACTATCAGACTTCCGGGAAGATGGCGACGTGAACAGACTGGCAGAAAAATTCCTCCCAACATTATATTTATTCACGAAAACACAGCAAATACAACTATTCCTAAAAGAGAGACCAGAATACACAGGAAAGCACGCAGCGTACAGGTACACCTGAGAGAGGACTTGGCACCCGGTGAGGCGGGTAAGATACGGAGCCGCGACTCGGCGGGACTGAGCGCTCCTCCACCAACGCTCCAGCGGGCAGCTACACCTGAGAGAGGACTCAGCATCCGGCAAGGCGGTCATAAAGAGCCCAGCTGACATACGTGACAACTACCAACAACCAATTCTATAGTCATGAGAAGACAGAAGAATATGACACAGACAAAGCTTCAGACCCAGACAACCTCAGAGAGAGAATCTGAAGGAATGTACATGCACAGTCTTCCTGAAAAAGAATTCGGAATAAAAGTCATAGCCATGCTGACGGATCTACAGAAAAATGTGCAAGAACTGAGGGAGGAAATGAGGAAAGACAAAGCAGAAATGAGACAAGCCATTGACAGGCTTAACAGCAGACTGGATGAGGTTCAAGACACTATCAATGAAATACAAAACAGGGAACAGGAATACAAAGAAGCTGAGGCAGAGAGAGATAAAAGGATCTCTAAGAATGAAAGAATATTAAGAGAACTGTGTGACCAATCCAAACGGAGCAATATTCGCATTATAGGAGTACCAGAGGAAGAAGAGAGAGAAAAAGGGATAGAGAATGTCTTTGAAGAAATAATTGCTGAAAACTTTCCCACGCTGGGGAAGGAAATAGTCTTGCAGTCCACAGAAGACCACAGATCTCCCAACACAAGGGACCCAAGGAAGACAACACCAAGACACATAATAATTAAGATGGCAAAGATCAAAGATAAAGACAGAGTATTAAAGGCAGCTAGAGAGAGAAAAAAGATCACCTACAAAGGAAAACCCATCAGAATGTCATCAGACTTCTCAACAGAAACCTTACAGGTCAGAAGAGAATGGCATGATATATTTAACGTAATGAAACAGAAGGACCTCATACCAAGAATATTGTATCCAGCACGATTATCATTTAAATATGATGGAGGGTTTAAACAATTTCAAGACAAAGGAAAGTTGAGAGAGTTTGCCTCTCATAAACCACCTCTACAGGATATCTTAAACGGACTGCTCTAGAGGGAAGCACCCCTAAGGCTAAAAAGATGTCACCAGAGAAAATAAAATCATAGCAAAGAAAGCAGACCATCCAAATATTAACTAAAGGCAAAGAATAAAACACCTAATATATAAAGAAAGGAGGAGGAAGAATAGGAAGGGAGAGATAAAGAAACATCAGACGGCGTTCACAATAACTTAACAAGAAAGTTAAGTTAGATCCTTAGATAGTAAAGAAGCAACCCTTGAACCTTTGGTAACCACGAATCTAAAGCCAGCAATGACAATAAGTACATATCTATCGATAATCACCCTAAATGTAAACGAACTGAATGCACCAATCAAAAGACACAGAGTAACAGAGTGGATAAAAAAGCAAGACCCATCTATATGCTGCTTACAAGAGACTCACCTCAAACCCAAAGATATACACAGACTAAAAGTGAAGGGATAGAAAAAAATATTTCAAGCAAACAACAAAGAGAAAAAAGCAGTGTTGTAGTACTTGTATCAGATAAAATAGACTTCAAAATGAAGAAAGTAGCAAGAGATAAAGACGGACATTACATAATGATAAAGGGGTCAGTCCAACAAGAAGATATAACCATTATAAATATATATGCACCCAACACAGGAGCGTCAGCATATGTGAAACAAATACTAACAGAAGTGAAGGACGAAATAGACAGCAATGCAATTATTCTAGGAGACTTTAACACGCCACTCACTCCAAAGGATAGATCAACCATGCAGAGGATAAGTAAAGACACAGAGGCACTGAACAACACACTAGAACAGATGGACCTAACAGATATCTACAGAACTCTGCACCCAAAAGCAGCAGGATACACATTCTTCTCAAGTGCACATGGAACATTTTCCAGAATAGACCACATTCTAGGCCACAAAAATAACCTCAGTAAATTCAAAAATATTGAAATCTTACCAACCAACTTCTCAGATCACAAAGGTATAAAATTAGAAATAAATTTCAGAAAGAAATCAAAAAGGCTCACAAATACATGGAGACTTAACAACATTCTCCTAAGGAATCAATGGGTTAACGACCAAATCAAAACAGAAATCAAAGAATATATGGAGACTAATGACAACAACAACACAAAGCCACAACTTCTGTGGGCCCCAGCAAAGGCAGTTTTAAGAGGAAAGTATGTTGCAATCCAGGCGTATTTAAAGAAGGAAGAACATTCCCAAATGAACAGTCTAAAGACACAATTATTGAAATTGGAAAAAGAAGAACAAATGAGGCCCAAAGTCACCAGAAGGAGAGACATAATAAAGATCAGAGAAGAAATAAATAAAATTGAGAAGAATAAAACAATAGAAAAAATCAATGAAACTAAAAGCTGGTTCTTTGAAAAAATAAACAAAATAGATAAACCCCTAGCCAGACTCATTAAGAGAAAAGGAGAATCTGCACACATAAACAGAATCACAAATGAGAAAGGAAAAATAACGACGGACCCCACAGAAATACAAAGAATTATAAGAGAATATTATGAGCATCTATATGCTAACAAGCTGGAAAACCTAGAAGAAATGGACAACTTCTTAGAAAAATACAGCCTTCCAAGACTGACCAAGCAGGAAACAGAAAAACTAAACAGACCAATCACCAGCAACGAAATTGAATCGGTAATCAAAAAACTACCCAAGAACAAAACCCCCGGACCTGACGGATTCACCTCTGAATTCTACCAGACATATAGAGAAGAAATAACACCCATTCTCCTTAAAGTTTTCCAGAAAATAGAAGAGGAGGGAATACTTCCAAACTCTTTCTATGAAGTCAACATCACTCTAATACCAAAACCGGGCAAAGACCTCACTAAAAAAGAAAATCACAGACCAATATCCCTGATGAACGTAGATGCAAAAATACTCAACAAAATATTAGCAAACCGAATTCAAAAATACATCAAGAGGATCATACACCATGATCAAGTGGGATTCATCCCAGGGATGCAAGGATGGTACAACATTCGAAAATCCATCAACATCATCCACCACATCAACAAAAAGAAGAACAAAAACCACATGATCATCTCCATAGATGCTGAAAAAGCATTTGACAAAATTCAGCATCCATTTATGATTAAAACTCTCAGCAGAATGGGTATAGATGGCAAGAACCTCAACGTCATAAAGGCCATATATGACAAACCCACAGCTAACATCATACTTAATAGCGAGAAGCTGAAAGCTTTTCATCTAAGATTGGGAACAAGACAGGGGTGCCCACTCTCTCCACTGTTATTCAACATAGTACTGGAGGTCCTAGCCACGGCAATCAGAGAAAGCAAAGACATACAAGGTATCCAGATTGGTAAAGAAGAAGTCAAATTGTCACTATTTGCAGATGACATGATACTGTATATAAAAAATCCTAAAGACTCCACTCCAAAACTACTAGAACTAATATCTGAATTCAGCAAAGTTGCAGGGTATAAAATTAACACACAGAAATCTGTTGATTTCCTATACACTAATGATGAACTAACAGAAAGAGAAATCAGAAAAACAATTCCATTCACAATTGCATCAAAAAGAATAAAATACCTAGGAATAAACCTAACGAAGGAAGTGAAAGACCTGTACTCTGAAAACTACAAGACACTCATAGGAGAAATTGAGGAAGACACTAACAAATGGAAATGCATCCCATGCTCTTGGCTAGGAAGAATAAATATTGTCACAATGGCTATACTACCTAAAGCAATCTACAGATTCAATGCAATCCCTATCAAACTACCAACAGCTTTCTTCAATGAACTGGAACAAATAATTCTAAAATTCATGTGGAACCAGAAAAGACCCCCAATAGACAAAGCTATCCTGAGAAGGAGGAATCAAACAGGGGGAATTATGCTCCCTGACTTCAAGCTCTACTACAAAGCCACAGTAATCAAGACAATTTGGTACTGGCACAAAAACAGACCCACAGACCAGTGGAACAGAATAGAAAATCCAAACATTAACCCAAACACCTACAGTCAATTAATATTTGATAAAGGAGCCCTGGATATACAATGGGGAGATGACAGCCTCTTCAGCAGCTGGTGTTGGAAAAACTGGACAGCTACATGTAAGAGAATGAAACTGGACTACTGTCTAACCCCATACACAAAGGTAAACTCAAGGTGGATCAAAGACCTGAATGTAAGTCATGAAACCATAAAACATTAGAAAAAAACATAGGCAAAAATCTCTTGGACATAAACATGAGCTACTTCTTCATGAACATATACCCCAGGCAAGGGAAACAAAAGCAAAAATGAACAAATGGGACTATATCAAGTTGAAAAGCTTCTGTACAGCAAAGGACACCATCAGTAGAACAAAAAGACATCCTACAATATGGGAAAATATATTCATAAATGATGTAACTGATAAGGGGTTGACATCCAAAATATACAAAGAACTCACACACCTTAACAAACAAAAAGCAAATAATCCAATTAAGAAATGGGCAGAGGATATGAATAGACACTTCTCCAAAGAAGAAATTCAGATGGCCAACAGGCACATGAAAAAATGCTCCACATCGCTAATCATCAGAGAAATGCAGATTAAAACCACAATGAGATATCACCTCACACCAGTGAGGATGGCCAACATCCAAAACACAAACAACAACAAATGTTGGCGAGGATGTGGAGAAAAGGGAACCCTCCTACACTGCTGGTGGGAATGCAAACTAGTTCAACCATTGTGGAAAGCAGTATGGAGGTTCCTCAAAAAACTCAAAATAGAAATGCCATTTGACCCAGGAATCCCACTCCTAGGAATTTACCCTAAGAATGCAGCAGCCCAGTTTCAAAAAGACAGATGCACCCCTATGTTTATGGCAGCACTATTTACAATAGCCAAAAAATGGAAGCAACCTAAGTGTCCATCAGTAGATGAATGGATAAGAAGATGTGGTAAATATACACAATGGAATATTACTCAGCCATAAGAAAAAAACAAATCCTACCATTTGCAACAACATGGATGGAGCTAGAGGGTATTATGCTCAGTGAAATAAGCCAAGCCGAAAAAGACAAGGATCAAACGATCTCACTCATATGTGAAGTATAAGAACAAAGAAAAAACTGAAGGAACAAAACAGCAGCAGACTCACAGAACCCAAGAACGGACTAACAGTTACCAAAGGGAAAGGGACTGGGGAGGATGGGTGGGAAGGGAGGGATAAGGGGGAAAAAGGGGCATTACGATTAGCAGATGTAATGTTGGGGGGACATGGGGAGGGCTGTACAACTCAGAGAAGACAAGTAGTGACTCTATAGCATCTCACTATGCTGATGGACAGTGACTGTAATAGGGTTGGTGGGGGGGACCTGATGAAGGGGGTAGTTTAATCACCACAATATTGCTCATGTAATTGTAAGTTAATGATACAAAAATAAATTGTAAAAAAAAAAGGAAACTATCAGAAGGCAGTATGAACAGAAAGAGCCCGCCCCTGAGGCTCATGTCCTGTGAGTGTTATACTTCAACTCACCCCACCCCACCCAGGGTTCAGAACTTGAAGTTTAGATCCAGGAAGCACACCCTCTCCTTTCCTGCTTAGTCCCTAGCGTCAGTGGGATCGCCCAGCATTTCCAAAGATCATTATTAAATACTTCGGTGTGAAAAGAAGAAAGTAAACAGAATGCCAGATGCTCAGAGACTTTCAGCTTACAGGTGGATCTTAAGGTAACTGCTTTCCTTCCCCCAAAGGCACAAATATGCAAAAACCCGAGTCTGACTGGTTTCTCTGAGTTGCCCTCAGGTCTCCATGCAAAGGGGAGCTTTATTTTGTCCTGGGACGAGGCACAGACTGTCTTCAAACTCTGCCACCCCACCGTGCTTGGCCATTTGGGCTTGGCTGTCTGCTGAATCCGGGCGTAATTAGTGGTCATGTCTGGTGATTAACAGGTGAGCGCCCTCCCCTCCATGCAGGGAATGAATTTGTCCCACAAGGCAGCCGGGCCTTCGCCACACTCTGAACAGTGCATCTCGGAGACAGTTTCACGTCAGCCCCTGCATGTCTGGCTCATCCGTTTTGAGTCGCATAGAGACTCCATTGCGTGGATTAACTCCAATTTATTTAACCTACTGCTTAGCGCTTTAAGAACTGATGTTCTTAAAGCAGAACTGCTTTTTTATTGATCGTTTTTTTTTTAACAGAGGAACAGCCTGAGCTTAGAGGGGGACTAATAGGAAGCGAGCTGGTGGGCTGAGGGGACCCACTTCTGCTTCCCAATATTTTGAAGGGAGGCCTCATTGGAGAAGCCTGGTTTGGAGCCGTTCAATACATTATGGACAAGAATTGAAGCTCTCTAAACCTGCTGGAGGCTGAGACCAGGTCCTGTGGACCAGAGAAAAGAATTAGAGTCATTCACTTGAAGCCTGGGTCCAGTGAACAGCAGGTGGGTCAGTCGGCCCACAAACTTAAAGTTCACACCTCAAAGCAAAACCCTGGCCTCTAACACTCAAGCCAGTTGATGCAAAGAGCCGAGGTGGTTAACAGCAAAGATGAACCCTTCAGAAGTCTGTGATGCCCGAAGCGGATGGCCATTCAGTTTCTCCACCAAACTTCGCGATCCCCGTGTGACGCCACGGCTTCCACGTTTGTAGGGTGTGTGCTCGCTCCCCACCCCCAGCCCCAACCAACTCTTGGCCGTCTCCTGCCCACTGAGAATCCAGCCACCTTTCTGTTCTTTTCCCATCAAAATGTGCTCTCAAAGGACATAAAAAAATGAAAACTCATTTACAACTTAGAGTGCTGGTAACTGTTGAAAGTTCTCTCAGGTAGGGAGGGAAACTGGGAATGTGTATATGTGTGTGTGTGTGTGTGTGTGTGTGTGTATGTGTTCATGCACACATATTTTCATTAAGATTTTTATTACAGAATTTTCAGACACACAAAAGTAGAAAAGGGTAATGTACTCATGCATATCCACCAGCTTCAACATTTATCAACAGTTGGCCATTTTTGCATCCGTCTATTATCTGTATCATATTATATGTCTCTCAGCACACCTTTTTCCTTTAAATTATTACTCTAAATTAGTTTAAAACCTTTTGTTTAACCCACAAGTCTGGGAAGGGGGGCTGTATTTGAAGGCATTAGAACCTCATGGGAAGTTGTGTGGGGCCGTGGCTGTCAGCGGTGCACAAAGTCAGGATTCAGCAGGAAGGAATCCCTGGTTGTGGGACGCCAACGACTGATACGGAGGAGGGGCCGTGGACGTGCCAGGCGCCTCCCTCTCGCTGTGCTGCTTTTAGCCAAAGGAATGAAACTCTTGCTCTATTATTTTAGGCATTTACAGATGCAGGAGGAATGTTCTGGAGGTGGGGGCCTATCCGTGCTTGGACGGCCCCCAGGAGGCAGTTGCTTGTTTCTCCGCCTCTCACGTGGGGTCCCTTTTCCAGCTCCCTGATGTGGTTCGAGCAGAGTGGGGTGGGTGTCAGGACCCGCTGCCAGCCGGCGCCTGCGGAGGGGCGCACAGCCAGGTGGGGTGTCGGGGTGCAGCCTGCACGCGCCAGCGGGGAAGAGGGGGCCGCAGACGGGTGGCTGGAGGGACTGCGGGTTTCGGCCCGGCCCCCCGGCAGGAGGGTCGGCGGCGGGGTCACCCAGCTCCGCTTCTCCCTCCGTGGGGAGGTGGTGGGGACAGAAGCCAGCGCCCGCCTGCCCTTTGGCTCGGTTGCTGTTCGCAGCAGCTCCAATATGTCCAAGGACAGCTTTTCAGTTTTAGATATTTTTAATTTTCTTCGCACGTGCTAGAAGCCAAGTGGCAGCTGCGTGTGAGTGGGCGGGAACGGAGCGGCGGTCGGGCCGTCTAGGGACCCCGCCGGGAGCCGCCCCCGGAGCCCTGCTCCGGGCTGTTTGCAGGGTGCTGGGCCGGCGGTCGGGGGAGCCGTGTTTGAACTTCCCACGCCGGCTGGGCCGCGGGGCGCGGTGATTCGGGCTCCCCGCGACGGCGGGAACCCAGGGGACCATCTCTGCCTCCGCTGCCCCTCCGCAGGGGTCCGGGCTGCACGGACCGGCGCGGCTCGGAGGGTCCTGCTGACCCTTGTGCGCCGCCAGCCCGGCGGCGGGCGGGTGGGGGAGACTCCGGCTGTGCACTGTCAGGTCCGCCGCCCACACACGGCCTAGCCCCAGTCTAGGGGCCTGCTTTGTGCAGGGAGCCCACGAAGAGCAGCGGTCCTGGCTTGAGCTGCACAGATTACTTCGCGTTCTCTAAAGCGGGTTCTGCTAAGCCCTAACTCAGAGTTTTGGGGTGGACAGGGGCTGTTCAGGTGGCGGGTGGGGGGGGGTTTCTATGGCGAAGTACCTGGGCAACGGGGCTGGGCGGGTCTGTTTGCTGCAGGACTTCTCAGGGCATTTGCTACACTGCCAGGCGTTGTGACTTTCCAAGAGGGCTGTAATTTGCTCTGTTCCGACTGTTTGCGTGGCTGCAGACCCCTTGTTGCAAGGGTTTTCTCAACATCGATTTGGTAAATAGTCTTTCTTGAATGAAGATTCATTCTGTGTACATCAGATTTATCAACATCAAAGGTGCAAAGCCTAAACATCTAAGTATCTTTTAATCTGGATATTTTTTTCCACTTATTCAGCTCTTATTAAAGCAGAAGTAATTTGACATTTATATTGTTGAGCTTTTCCCAAAGGGTTTTTGAAACTTTAAGTGACTGTATATTTTATATAAAAAGAAAAAAATTCCCACTTTGCATCTGTGTAACCTCCCCCCCTTGGGAGCTTGGATTCTTTCTTACTCTTCTAACAGCCCTGGAGGGTAGCGTCTCCACCTGAGGGACTCTGAGGCTCAGAGAGGCTGCGTCGCTGGCTCATGATCTCGACTGGCAGGAAAGATGCGGACGTAGGTTTGCTCAGCCCTGAAGCCTGAGCTCTTTTCTCTCAGGTAAAGCAGGGGAGGGTTTCTTTATTTGGTGTCTGTCTTGCCCACGAGAATGTCCATACTTTGTGAGGGTGGAGACTCAGTCTATTTTGCTAGTTCCTCAATGCCGGGGCCCAGCACACAGTGGGCGCTCCACCAATATTGATTGAAAGAGGGAATCACTCACTCGTCCTCTACGCAGTAGGGAGGCATCAAATATCTCTTCTGGGTCCCCAAGGAGGTAAATTTGAGGAAGTGGGGCTGAAACCACAACCTTGGTGGGGCTGAGTCAGGGTTGTTTTAGGGACAGAGAAAAAGGAATTAGCTCTGTGGGGGTCCTGCCTCCGAATCCAGACTTCTTCAAAATAGGAAAGAAGGGAAGGAATATTAGCCATACACGCCCAGAGACATAACGAGAACAGTGCAGAAGGCTATGGGTGACGGCACATCTCCTCCTGTGCCTCCACTGCTGGTCCCAGCTGTCATTTTGCTTTTTTTGGGTGGTGGTGGCTTCGTCTGTAACTCACATAATATGCTCACATTTCTATTTCTCGATTCATCGGTTTGAAGCAGTAGTATCTGACTCCCCACCATGGTAGATGAGGCATGTGTCTCCCCCTAACTTCTTCTATTTTGTTGTTTTTATTCTTTTATCTCTTTCCTCTATGATTTAAAGTAAGGTGCTTAAGACTTCATTCTTCGATTCATTGGCTTGGCGTTTCCTGTCTCTCCACCGCGTGATGAGGATGTTGGCTCCACACCCCTCCTTCTCCCAGCATTGGCCAGAGCTGACGTTACTTTTACTTTGTCAAAGTTTAGGACATTTATGTTTCATGTTGGAACCGTAATTAGTCCTTCCATGTTTTGTTTGTATGTACGTTGATGCTGACAAGTGAAAACCAATACACAGCGTTAACCATGCTGTGATTTCGTAAACATGGTTCACTGCAGAATCCGCGAGTATCGGGATCTATGGGGGGATGTCCTATCACTGCATCTCTGCAGCTCGCAGGAGGCTGTTCCACGCGTCAAGGTCAAATGGGTTCCTGCTGTATGCTGTCAGTTATTCAGGATAGTGACTCATTTTTATTTCTGTCATATCTGGAACATGGCTCTCATCCAGGAACTTCTAATTGCATGTGTTTCTTATTGACTGAAATAACACATACCTTCTTCACCATATTACTAACCATCCTGTGGGTAGAATGGCCAGCTTTGGAGCAGACTTCTGTCTGCATCGTATGGAGCTCCACCAGGGCACTTCTTAAGTCCACTTTGCAGCATCTCGTTCAGTCTCCCAGGTTTGGGAAACAGTATGCAAGCAGACCTTTGCCAGATGATACTAGAGAAACAGGGCTCTGATCCACAACCGTGGCCAGCCAGGGACACACCCGCCATCTGCAGTAACTGGCCTGGGAAGCCACCCGAGAGGCAGTGGTGGGAGTCAGACCACGGACTCATGTGACCAGCCCAGGAAGCCAAGGGACACCCCCGTAACAGAGCGACAGAAGGCCCCAAAGGGCCGGGACCTGACGGATGTCTGACAGACTCCCGATTTTTCTGCTTCCGGCTTACTATCAGCCGGATAAAGCAAACTGTGTGCCCCTAACCAGTCACACAGGAAGCCTGTGTGAAGTTATCCACCCCTGCTCTCCATTACTGCTCTCTCTCCGGGGGAGCTCAGGGTCTCATGATGGTGGTGAAGATCTTACTCTCCCTCAATGCACTGTTTGACCTTTAATATGGTATGTCTCCCCCTGCTGTTGGCAGGAAGGACCCAATTTATAGTTTGGTTAAGCTTTCCTTTGCATGGGGCCTTGTCACGTCATCTTAGGAGATAGCAGGGCATGGGGAAGATAACCAACTGCAGAACAACGTGCAGGTGGGCTCAAATCCCAGCTCTTCCATGTCCTGTCTGTAAGGTTTTAGGCACGATTAGGCAGGACTCTTAATCTCGCCAAGACTCCGTTTCCCATTCTGTAAAATGGGAATAATAATGGTAGCCTACCTACTAGAGTTATTGTGAGGATTCACTGAGATAAGAGGTCTATAGTGCCTGGCATATGGTAGTCACTCAGTGAAGATACCCTTTAGAGGGATTATATTAAAAAGCCACTCAGGGTTTTTCTGTTGCCCTATCTGCAAAGAATAGCTAAGAGTGGGGGCTGGATGCAGAGTGTGAAGTGGGAAAAGCCGTGCATGGACCCATTCCTGGTGCCAGCAGTGGGCTTTGGGGCAGGGGGGCTATGAGGAGGGGTTCTGGAGTTGGGCTGGAGGCCCCCAGTCCCACTGTGAGCTCCTGGGCTGGTCCTGAGGCAGCTACACCTTCACACCCATGAGTCCTGCCCTCCAGCTTTGGTCCCCACTCAGATCAAAGGCCTTGGAGTCCTCCAGGCAGTGGCCCATTTTAACCTGGAGCTGGAGGTGGGCAGAGGCCTGAGCTCCTCACCCTGCCACCTTCACGGAGGACATGGGAGGCGCTCAGGAATCAAGCTGCCTTATTACTCCTCCTGTCTCAGGCAGGCAGGCACATTTATTAGGTGTCTCTCTGTGGGAAATGCTGCATGAGATGCTGCAGGAGGGGAAGGGAATAGAGCCTGTGGCCAGCCTCTCTTGCATATGAGCCCACAGGCCATCAGGAAGTCGGGACACACCGGAAAAAAATGCAACATGGGATTCACGATACTGAGTGAATTTTTATGAGCTACATCTCTGCAGAGAAGGGCTGGAGGTACACTTCAGAGCTGGGTGAGGCTCGTCTGGAAAGCCTTCTGGAGAATGAATTTGAATGAGTCCGGGACACCCGGACTCGCCATGCGAGAGAGGGGCTGGGGCGCTGTGGAAGGGACAGCGGCATTTGCAAAGGTGAGAAGCTGGGCCTGTGTGACAGATGAGCCTACTGATGTGGCAGGAGCAGGTCGCCTTTGGGCAATGAAAGAGATGATGTCTGAAATCATTCCGGGGAGGCAGTAGGCAGAAGGAGCTCCGAGAGCGAATTTAATTGTAGGTGACCGGGACATTCACGTGTGTCTTCTGGCAGAGGCAGACCCTTACGGGGGCTCAAGATGGGGTGTTCCCCACCCTGTGTAAGTGCATCTTGTTTCAGATCAGTGGCAAATTACTCAGGACTCTGACTGCCAGCAACAGAAACCAAAGTGAGGCAGCTTAAAGCAGAATCTTATTGGGCCAGGAGACCCTTGAAGCTGTTTGCATAGCAAACCCAGTTTTTACTCAGGTTATGTTTCTTTAGGGATGGACAGTGGCAGAGATTAAGCCATCAGTCCCTCCCTAATGGCCTCTCTCTCCCTGTCATCTCCGTTCCTTCCTATTTCTGTGTGACTCTGCTGTCTGCCTCCCTTTTCACCTATGTACGACACAGGCGAGGTGCCAGGCCACCTTAAAGAGACTCATTCAGATGGAATCACAGCTTTTTTTATCCCTAATTCCCAGTATAAGGAGAAAAAACCTGGCTGGCTCAGTGAGTCCAGTGAGCTCCTGGGTGTGGGTCACAAGGTGTGGGGAGACGGGCAGGGGGTGGGTCATCTGGAACGCGCAGACACTCCAAGTTTTTTGGTAAGTGGCTACAAGGGCAGGCTGCTGGCAGGCAATGGTCTAAGGCATGGAAGGGCAAGGGGCTGCCAGGAGACCTGGTGCCAGCCCTGCCTCTGGACAGCTGGAGGCCCTGGGCATGCGTCCCTCTTCCTAAGCCTTCACTTCCTCATCTGTCATCTGAGGGCTGGTTGAGTAGCTCCTGCAGCTCTGAAAGTGCATTTGTCCTGACTGTGCGTGAGACACAAGGGCCTGGTCTGGGCGGGGCTGAGGGGGTGGTGCGAGCATGAGAAGAACACGCCAGGAGTGGCTGGCAGGGGTGGCACAGGCTGCCATGGAGTGTGAATAACGGGGAATCCAGAGGACTTCGAAGCTGGAGGGTGGTGGCGCTCCTCACGGGGTAGGGACGCCAGGAAAGAAGGCTCATTTGCAAAGACAAGTCCAGAGTTAGGTGCTGGGAGCCCAGCTGGGGAGACCAGATGATAACCAGAGGGTCACTTAGCAAAAGCCAGGCGGTCGGAGTAGAAATGCAGACTGGAGAGTCTTTTTCATTGGCATGTTTGAAGCCAGAGGAGGTGGTGGTGCAGGGGGGAAGAGGAGAGAGGCCGGATGCTGGGGACGGAGAAGGCGAGCCTGGGGAAGGGGGCTTGGGGCGAGGGCTCAGCTGGACCAAGAGCAGTGAGAAATGCGAGAGCGGACAGAAGGACACCTCAGATCGAAGGCAGGGGGCTCAGAAACAGGAAGCGGCTGAGGCAGAAAGGGCAGCCCAGTCTGAAAAGATGACCTGGGCTATGAAGGCAAGGAAAGGCAGGGTAGCAGCTTAAGGGACAAATGGAGTCAATGGATTCAGAGAAATGCCCTCCCTCCCTCCCTCCCTCCCTCCCTCTCTCTCTCTCTCTCGCTTTCTCTCTCCCCCTGCTCTAGATTGAATACTGAATCCCCTCAACCTTCACACGTTAAAACCCCAACCCCATCTGACCGTATTAGGGGGGCTTTTGGGAGGTGATCAGGTCCCAAGGGCCTGAATGGGATTCGTGTTCTTGTAAGAGACCCCAGAGAGCTCCCTCGCCCCTTGGCCATCTGTGAGCCAGGAAGAGGGTCCTCGCTGAATCGGTTGGCATCTGTGGGCACCTCCGTCTTGGACTTCTGGCCTCCAGAACCGGAAGAAATGGGTTTCTGCTATTTGTGCTGTCCAGCCTGGCATTTTTGATATATCAGCCTGAACGGACTTAGACATCCTCCTGCCCTTTCACCTTTCAGAATGGGAGATCTCAGCTGTGACCCTAAAGGAGGACTGGGAGGCACAGAGTAGCTGGTCTCCTTTGCCCTGTGCCCTCCATGACCTTGACAGTCTAGTGGGGAAACTGGGTGGATGGAGGGCTGTCCAGGTGAGAGACTTTGCTAAAGCTGTTGGCCGAGATCACTGAGACCGGGAGGCTGAGCCTGGGAGACTCAAAGGCCGTCCCCGCTCTCCGTGGTTGATTCCCCTGTGTCTTCACCACTGGCCAGGGTGCCTCAGTGAGGGCCTGTGGATACGGTCCTGGCAGCGTCTGGGGACCGTGGCCACAGAGCAGAGGACAGGAAGGGCCCGGATCACACCCCCAGGCTCGGTGCCTGGTGAGCTTGTGGTCTTGTGGGCTCTCCAGGGCCACCCTTGAGGGCTACCCCGGTGTGTGGAGCCAAGAAAGCAGTGTCCCCAGCTGTTGGGCGAGCAGAACCCTTAAGCTCGCAACCTATGAATGACTGGTGCTGGTCATGCATGGCCTGTCACCTCACAAGCCTTTTTCGTCCCACACCGCTGAGCTCCCGGGAGGGCCCTGGGGCCTCCTAGAGCCTGGATGCCTCCTGGAGGGCTTGTCAGAGCGTCTTGTTAACCTTCTCTTGCTTAACCTCACGTCACTGATCTCACTGGAGCAGCGGGTTTAAAAGCACAGGACCTCCTGTAAAAGGCGGCTGGTGACACCTCTGCCGGGAAGTCTAGGGCTCTGCTGTCGCCTTCACTGTCCATCCTGGGGGGCCCTGCAGAGGAACCCCAGCGTTTTAAGCTTGTCCTCGGATCACCCTGCCCTTCACATCCCCTCGGGAGCGGGTTCTGTGTGGGAACCCAGGGACGCAGCCGTGGCAGACGCCTGCCGTGACAAGGAGAGCCTGTGGCTGGCCAGGGTGTCCTGTGGGTTCCCCCACCCAGAACCCACCCAGCCCCTCTGGAAACCTGGCTGTGCTGTGGAGACGGGGAGAGGCCAGTGGCTTTGAGAGCTGCCGGTCCCTCCCGCTGGAACCAGTGGAGGCAGGTCTTCTCAGACGACGAGGGCCTGTCCCAGCCTCCTGGGAGCCCACTGGCTGAGTGCAAACCTGGGAGCCGGTCCCTCCAACATGGGGCACCTTCGCGGCTGGGTGCCGACTCGGGTATTTGTCAAAAACAATCCCTTTCTGCCAGTCTACTCTGTTCATCCACTCACAGGACTGATTTTCTAGTGAAATCCTCCTACTGCATGATTTAGTTCATTTATATAAATTATATAGTAATTTATTTAATGACCTACTGGGAGTACTATAAATTCTACAGCATCCGTGCAATTTATTATTTAAGCCCCATATAAATCATGCAAGATGAGGAGACAGAATTGTGTGCGAGGATCATGGGCTTGGTTCAAACTGCCTCATGAAAGCCAAGAGTGGGCCTTGTTTTGAGTATGGAAAGCAATGCAGGAACACTTCAGCTCTTCTGTGTGTGTGTGCATGTGTGTACCAGCAGCCTTTGTTTTTCCTCGGAGAGGGTGGCCCCTGTGGGGTTCACTGCTGCCCCACCTCAGGCTGGGAGGAGCCATGAGCAGGCTGGCCTGCTCTCAGCAGGGCCCTGGGCTCTCTGGAGGGACCCCATCCCAGCTACTCCTACAGTGCTGGGCTGCGAGGAGCGAGCAGTGCTTCGTGCAGAAGTGACAAAATAGGCCCGCAGGCTCTCGTCTGAATGCCAGTGCACCTATGCTTAAAAAATATCCTCCTGTGGAACCATCCGCCTCTTCATCTTCCTGAGTTGGTTCATTCCTTCTCCGTATTTCCCTCCAGGCCACAGTGGGGAAAGGAAACCTGTGGCTATTTACATGGAGGTCTGTGTGTGGATAACGTTGACAAGATAGGAAAATAGTAACATTATGAAAGGCACAGATGGAGTGCTAAGCTAAGCTTTTCTTTTTTATCATTTGAATATTTTGTAATAAGTATATCATACGCTTGGTGCAAGTTCAAGAAGCACATAAAGGAATAAAGACTAATTCTTCCCCTGACAGCTGTGCCCGGCCACAGATCTCCTCCCTGCATGCGGCCACTGTTAACAGTCTTTTGTGTAGCCTTCTGAACGAACGTCTTTGCACGTCGAATGTATGTGTGTATGTGCTCTTTCTTTTCACACAAATAGCAACACATCACCACTGTCCTGGACGGTTTCCCCTATTTTACTTAGCAATGTATGTTGGGGTTTATTCCCTGCTCTGGTTCACGGACATGGGAAATATACATGCGAGGCCCTTCTGTGGGAGGACATTGCTGAGTTAACCAGCTCTGAATGAGTTGGCTTTTAGGTTGCTTCCAATATTTTGCTATGACAAAAAAATACTGCAATAAATATCATTTCTTGTTAGAGTATTTCTTGAGGTTAAATAACTGGATATGGAATTGTTGGGACAAAGTATGTGCATTTGTAATTCTTATAGCTGTTGCCAAACTGTGCTTCATAGAGCCTGTGCCCACCTTCACTCCCACCAGCGATGAACGAGAGGCTTCCCAGGTGGAGCCAGCACCGTGTGCTCCCAAACTTTTGGCTTTCCAGATCAGCTGTCTTGTTGTTTTTAAGAGCTATTCTGATTCTTTTAAATGAGCTGTCTATTCATTTTTCCATTGAATCTGACGGAGCTGATTTTTTCTTGTGGATTTGAAGGAGCTCTTTACGTATTAAGGAAATTAACACACTCTCCATAGTGTGTCATTTGCACCACCTCCCATATCTGCCCTTAGACCCAGTCTTGCCCTGGCTCCATTCTGGCCTCAACAGTTGTGCATTTTCACAAGGGTGAAGAGTCTATCTGGCCCTAAGGGAGGTGCCCCTCTTCAAGACTCCTCGATGGGTACAGGACTCTGGGTTTCCCGCTCAAACAAGCCAAAGCCCATTCCCAGACCTCTTTCCCAGGTCCATCTTCTGGAGAGTGGACTGTATTGCTGGTGTACAATCCCCTGGGCCCACTGGCGTCCGCGTGCAGAGCATGGACATGTGGGCTGAGTTGCTCACAAATGTGAGTGCAAGACCCCTTGCGTGGTGAGGCAGAGCCAGGGGTAGGAAGAACACAGGGAAGGCTGAGGTTACCTCCTCCTCCTGCCAGGCTGTGGTGTGGAACTCTTGAGTTGTTCAAGAAAATCTAAAGTCCAGTCTGGCTTTCCAGGAAATTCTGAGGGCATATTGTCAGGGCAGGGGAATAAAACATATTTAACAGTTCATTAGCTTGATTTATAGCTTTTGAATATTATGACATATACTCTGTGGGCCTCTGTTTGTAACTTCGCCCTGGGCACCTGTCCTAGCAAATGTCAGGGCAGGCCTGACCACAGCCCGGGGGTCAGCAGGAGCCATGGAGCACACCGGCATTTATTTGCTCATGACTTGGACATGGAAGCCTAGGTCTCCGGTTCATGGCGGATTTCAGAGCTTGAAGGAAAGAAGTCAGCCTGTGCCTTTGGATGGTCGATGTCTCATCCCCATTTTGAAGATGGGGCAGTTGAGGCCCACTGTGTTCAGCGACTTGCCCCAAGTCGGCCGGCTGCTTTCCTTTCACAGGCCCTATGAAACCTTTGCTAAATGATTCTGTGAAAAACTGCTTAAACATCCAGCTTTTCTTTAACCTACAATTACATGAGCAATATTGTGGTGATTAAACTACCCCCTTCATCAGGTCCCCCCCACCAACCCTATTACAGTCACTGTCCATCAGTGTAGTGAGATGAGAATCACTACTTGTCTTCTCTGAGTTGTATAGCCCTCCCCGTGCCCCCCACCTTATGTCTGCTAATTGTAATGCCCCTTTTACCCTCTTATCCCTCCCTTCCCACCCATCCTCCCCAGTCCCTTTCCCTTTGGTAACTATTAGTCCGTTCTTGGGTTCTGTGAGTCTGCTGCTGTTTTGTTCCTTCAGTTTTTTTCTTTGTTCTTATACTCCACATATGAGTGAAATCATTTGATCCTTGTCTTTTTCGGCTTGGCTATTTCACTGAGCATAATACCCTGCAGCTCCATCCATGTTGTTGCAAATAGTAGGATTTGTTTTTTTCTTATGGCTGAATAATATTCCATTGTGTATATGTACCACCTCTTCTTAATCCATTCATCTACTGATGGACACTTAGGTTGCTTCCATTTCTTGGCTATTGTAAATAGTGCTGCGGTAAACATAGGGGTGCATCTGTCTTTTTGAAACTGGGCTGCTGCGTTCTTAGGGTAAATTCCTAGGACTGGAATTCCTGGGTCAAATGGCATTTCTATTTTGAGTTTTTTGAGGAACCTCCATACTGCTCTCCACAATGGTTGAACTAATTTGCATTCCCACCAGCAGTGTAGGAGGGTTCCCTTTTCTCCACATCCTCGCCAACATTTGTTGTTGTTTGTGTTTTGGATGTTGGCCATCCTCACTGGTGTGAGGTGATATCTCATTGTGGTTTTAATCTGCATTTCTCTTATGATTAGCGATGTGGAGCATCTCTTCATGTGCCTGTTGGCCATCTGAATTTCTTCTTTAGAGAAGTGTCTATTCATGTCCTGTGCCCATTTCTTAATTGGATTATTTGCTTTTTGTTTGTTAAGGTGCGTGAGTTCTTTATATATTTTGGATGTCAACCCCTTATCAGATACATCATTTATGAATATATTTTCCCATATTGTAGGATGTCTTTTTGTTCTACTGATGGTGTCCTTTGCTGTACAGAAGGTTTTCAACTTGATATAGTCCCATTTGTTCATTTTTGCTTTTGTTTCCCTTGCCCGGGGGGATATGTTCATGAAGAAGTAGCTCATGTTTATGTCCAAGAGATTTTTGCCTCTGTTTTTTTCTAAGAGTTTTATGGTTTCATGACTTACATTCAGGTCTTTGATCCACCTTGAGTTTACCTTTGTGTATGGGGTTAGACAGTAGTCCAGTTTCATTTTCTTACACGTAGCTGTCCAGTTTTTCCAACACCAGCTGCCGAAGAGGCTGTCATCTCCCCATTGTATATCCAAGGCTCCTTTATCAAATATTAATTGACTGTAGGTGTTTGGGTTAATGTTTGGATTTTCTATTCTGTTCCACTGGTCTGTGGGTCTGTTTTTGTGCCAGTACCAAACTGTCTTGATTACTGTGGCTTTGTAGTAGAGCTTGAAGTAGGGGAGCGTAATTCCCCCTGTTTTATTCCTCCTTCTCAGGATAGCTTTGGCTATTTGAGGTCTTTTCTGGTTCCATATGAATTTTAGAATTATTTGTTCTAGTTCATTGAAGAAAGCTGTTGGTAGTTTGATAGGGATTGTATTGAATCTGTAGAACATCCAGCTTTTCATTTTGTAATCGAATCAGAGGGTGATCAAGTCTCAAGCAAGAGAGAATAAATTAGCTTGAAATGCAGGAATGTGACAGGACGGGATTTCACAGCCAGCTGGAAATGTCTGTCTTCAGACGCAGCCCCCTGGTGGGTCTGCACGGCTGAGGGTGGGTCCCTCTTCCGGCTGTCCCCTGCACGGCCATGGGGGAGCGCGAGCCTGGTGTGGGAACAATGCCCCAGAGATACTCGCTTGGCTGTGCCGCTGGCACCTTACCTGCTCTGGTCTGATAGCAGGCATGACATTTTCCCGGGGTAGTTACAGAGGCCGGCGGACCCCGGGAGGGTCGGCTGGCCACTGACGTGGGAGGCACAGCTGCACAGTCGGGGTTCTGGGATCAGGGCTGTGGCTTTTAAACCCATCTGTGCTCCTTCCCAGTAAGGAGCAGAGGTCCTGCACACAGCTGGGCACTAAGCTTAGGCCTGAGAAGTGCCAGCCTGAGAGCCACTCACAGCCTTGCAGGTGAATCGGGAGGTCTGTGCACCCACTCTTCCCCCTCCGCCCTGTGTTGAATGGAGTGTGCGGGTCTCTGTCTGCGGGGCCGCAGCAGGTGTTGCCCCTCCCCGGGACAGGAGGTCAGTCACCTGTCACAGTCACAGGCCAGGCCTCCTGCAGCCTCTGAAGTTCCCCCCTGCCCAGAGAGGCCAGGGGATGATGAGCAGGCCCAGGGCTGACCAGGTGAGTCCACATCTCGGCCTCTCCATGCCCGTCACGGGGGCACCTCCTCCGCAGCTGTTTTGTTCGGGTGGGGACCGTCTCTGCTAAATCCAGATTTCCCTCAGTGTGCTGGCCGCCTTGTTCCTGAGAGGGGAAGCCGAGTCGTCCTGGCATCCAGGTCATTTTCAGCGTGCTGTGGTGGAAAGCACTCCGAGCCTGGAGCCCCGGCTCCATGAACCTGTTGGCCTTACCAGCCAATCACCTAATTTCCCTGAGCCTCAGCTTTCTCCTCTGTTAAGAGAATAATAATTCCTGTCTCCAACAGTTAGGGATTTTAAAAGGAGGCAGTATAGGAGGTGCCCGTCTGGTTGCTTTGGTATTAGCTGTTGTTCTAGAGCTCCCGTGGCCAAAATGTTTTTAACTTTAAAAATGCGATCACTTAGCTTCTCAGTCTTCAGAACAGGGCCATAAGGGAAAACAGGTGAGTGCCACTCCCCTTGGCAGGGCAGCAGAGTGAGGCACAGAGAGGTTCTTACAACTCAGTTCAGGAAATTTCTTGATCATCTGTTGTGTTCAGACCACTACGTTTATAAACTAATGAGCAAGACTGCAGTAAAATGCAGACGTGATGAGGGGCGGATTTGGCTCTGTTGTCCACTGCTGAATCCCCAGGGCTCCATAAATGTTTGTTGATTGAATGAATGACATGATTTTGAAACAAGACACAGGGAAGGGAAATAGCAGATTAACAAAGTCCTTGGAATTCCAAAGTGGGGAGAGGAATCCTAACCAGGAAACATGAGGACGGCTTCAAGGAAGTGGCCACATTTGGGCTTTGAAGAGGCCATTGGATCTTGACAGGCTGAGGGGAGGGGAGGAGATTCCCAGGAGCAGGGAAAACCGGCCATGGCACCCGCCTGCCCCATGGCGGTCACATTAAGGGCACACAAGCTGTGTGGGTTGGCTGGAGGTCTGAACGTGTGATGCCCAAGCTGGGGACAATGGTGTGGGCAACCAAACACCCAGATTTGCCGGAAAAATCCCAGTTGGAGCCTGTTGGGATTAATGGACGCCTCTTAATTATTTTTGGTGATGCTTTTTGCTTTCAAAAGTGTCCCGTTTGGAAGAGACATCATTTGCTCACTGCATCTGTCATAAGAGATGAAGTTACTTCGAAAGCTTGAGGCAGGATTAAGGAGGCCAGAGTTTGGACTTCAGGTTCTTGGCCGGGACCTCAAACCCCAGTGTCCATGGGGCCTGGTGTGCGCGAACGAGAGAAGCTGGCAGAGGTGCAGTGGCTGTGCCCCAGCTCAGCTGATGGCTGCTATGTGCTTATGTAGACCCAGGTGATTAGTAAGCGTCCTCCACCTAGACAGACCCAGTAAGATAAACACAGATGCACAAAAAAGGAGATTACAGAACTGGCTCATGCGTATGGAGACCCAGAAGTTCCATCATTTGCTGTCTGCAAGGAGAGTGCCTCCCCAAGATGCTTTCATTGATCCGCCTGTGGGCAGGGCACCTCTCATTGGTGCAGCCACTATGCCCTTTTCTCATGATCTCTGTTGGCTCCACAAATACTTGTTCAACACCGACCATGTGCCAAGCCCTGGTCCATGATGCGTTCTAAAATCCAGGCTCTGTCAAAGCATTTAGATTATTGTTTTGTGATTGTCTTTCTCAAGAGACACCAGGTGAATGACTGACATTAAAAAAGAAATATTCATATTTTTAGCTTGGCTACAATTCTCTGTGTGTTCTGAGAGCCCGTGTCTTATTATTATTTTAAACATTATTTAAAGAAGCCTTTGAAGCATAGTGCATTGCACGTTACCAGCAAATGTCAGGTATTCAATACATGTTCACAGAATGAACAAGTAGACACGGCATTTGGTAACTGTCTGTTAAATAAGCTTCCTTGACAGGCTTACTTTTTATTTGTAAGGGAGGAATCTAAGCCAGGCAGGGGCTGTCCAGTGACCTGCCCAAGGCCATGGGCAGAGGGCAGATCGGGACGCAAGAGTGTGGAGCTCCCGCCTCTCTCCTTGGTGGCCCTGGGGCGTCCTGCCCGCGAGGCCAGCACGTGAGGTGGCTGTTAAGGAGAATTTTCTGCTTCCGAGTTCTGTGGAGGTGCCCCAGAATGCCAAGAGACTGTGGGGCCTCACCGTTACCTCTGCATGCTCCACATGAGGCCACTGAGGTCCGGAGAAGGTGGCACCCCCAGCGGGCCACACAGGTGGAGAGCTGGGTGAGAAACAAGTGAGGAGCCTGGCCGGAACAGTTTCCTGCCTAAGTTCTGCCTTGTGGGTTGGGAGGAACTGACGTTCATGCACTGATGACGGGGAGCAGTCGGGCCATGGCACGCTGGGTGGGCAGGGGTCAGGGGAAGCTCTGTGAGTCCCACACGCCACGAGGCCCGCACGGGTGTGTGTGTGGGTGAATCCACATGGCCTCAGGAATCTTACAACAATGCTGAGCAACATTAGCAACGGTGTGTATGACCCTGCACAGGTCTCTAAGTGCTTCACATACATGATCTCATCTCAGGTACCTGCTCTCATTTGGAATTGTTGCAGGGAGCAGGCAGGTAATTAAGGCATCAGTTAAGCAGGTTCTGAAATAAATCAGGCTGTGCTTGAGCATTATTTAAATAAAACAATGACAACTCACTGATCTAGGACTAATTCCCAGGTATGACCCACCACTCGCCTCCCCTGCTCCCCACTGTTCCCTGACTGTGCCCTTCATGTGCCCTCTGTCAGGGGCTCTGCCCCTCACTTTCTGTGGAAGGTCTTCCTGAATCTTGCAAGGTCTGGCTGTAGACTCCAGTTTAATTATCTGCTTCCTCCTGGATTCTCTGGCTGGTCATGTCACTTCTTAGGTGATATTATACTGAGAAACTTGCATTCACTCCCCTCATCTGACGGAGCGTCTGGAGGGCAGAGCTGTTTTATTTTCTCTGATGCCTGGTGCTCTACAGGTGTCGGTGCATGTGACCTGAATGTGGCTGGGTGGTGCCCTGGTAGACTGGCGTTTATTAAGTCTGCTGTTCCCCACATGCCCAGCCCAACGCCAAACAGAGCAGGTTCCCTGGGGGTGAGGTGACCAAATCACTCTCTCAGCACAGCTCTGCTTCTGCAAGAAGCTCTTGCCAGGTAAAGGATAAATCTCAAGTTTTACAACTTGTTTACTCTATTTTATAACCAGATTTCTCATTAAAATATAACAAAACAAAACAAAAAAGCATTGCAAAAATCCATTTTCTTTTGTAAACAATAATATGCCCAGGAAGGATTATGGAAGATTTGGCTTCTCTGAACACATCTGGCAATGTGTTATATGTTACTTTTTCCAAAAAATAATCGCATCTGTAGACAGTAGATAAGGGGCATGCATGGGTGTGTGTGTGTGCGTGCGCACACACCCGCACATGTGAGCTCACGTGCACACACACGCACTGATGACAGGGTGCAGTTGGAGGTGTGTGGGTGTTTATGGTCAGGCGGGCGGAGGCTCAGATCAGCTCGACTGCCCGTTGGCTGCCCATCTAGGGCGTCCGTAAGCCGGGTCAGAGGACGCCTACACCGTGAGGTTCCTGTGAGGACCAGAGGGAGTCAAAGAGCCAGCACAGTTCCCATCGCTCAGAAGCTCCTCAGAGGCAGGTGGGAACGCGGGGTGCCCTGCAGCTCCCCGAAAGCTCTCGCTCCTTGGAGCCCATGCCTGTGGCATTTGACAGGACTGCCCGTTGTCACTCATCTTTTCCTGGGTGCCTGGCTGTCTTCCTGGCTGCACTGGAACAACCTGGGGGCAGGGCCGGCTCTACCCTATCTTTCTGTCTTGCAGAGCATTCGCTCATTCAGTGGGCTGGCCAGGTGGCCACGGCCCCATGGGGAAGACCCTGGGGAGAGTCTGTGTCTCCATGCGGCTCTGCTCTGCTCCACTCTGGGTCTCATCAGAGTGTCACTGCTGGGCTGGTAGAGGGTCCTGACACTAAAAGGTCATTTCAGAAGCTGCTCTTCAGCCCTTCCTCCTGGTCAAAAATGGGAGACTGGGTAGCATGATGGGTCAGCCAGAGTATGGGCCTCAGGGCGTCAGCTGTTGATACAGAGGGGAGCAGGGACACTTCACTTGCAGGACTGCTTCCGGGGTGCGGCGGCAGGCGAGGCCACGGAACCGTGCAGCAGAGCACAGGGCCCGCACACAGGGCAGTACTCAGGTTTCCTGTTAATCCCAAATCCTTCCAGGAAGGCAGACCCAGGCCATTGAGCAGGAGACACAATATGGATAACAGCTTTTCGGAAAAATTTGAGTGTCTGTTAGCAACTCAATTCATGCATCTCAATCTCGGGCACATTAAAAAGTGCACAAACAGCTGTAAATAGTCTCAGCTTTGGTTGCAGGGATGACTGGCCAAGGGAGAAGCATGTGAGGTTGGAAGCAGTAACGATCAGTGGAGTTAGATGACAGCCGCAGCGGCCAGCATGCGTGCACGCACTGTGAGGAGGCCCTGCAGGCTTTCCCAGGCAGGCCCTTCCCCTTCCCCAGCATCTCTTGGCTGGGCCCTACACGTGGTTCAGGCCTTCAGACCCAAGCCCGGCTGGGGCACAGGTGCTCAGCGTCTGCCCCACTGCTGCATGGGGTCAGCCTTCGGCTGCATCTGGCCTCCAGTCTCCACTGCTGGGTTCCCCCTGTTCTTGAAGCTTCCTTGCCACTCACAGTTGAGAAGGGTGGGCTGGCTGCTGTCAGTGCCTTCCCTGTTCTCTGTGTTGGCTCAGTCCAGGGGGCTGTGATTGTGCCCAACGCCCCCTTCCAAGTTCATTGTATCCGCCAGGATTTTGTCAGGAGAGCAGAGGCTGTGCTGAGGAATCCTGAACAGAGGGGATTTAATACAGGCTAGAGGATGCAGGTGCTGAAAGGCTGGGACAGCAAAAGGGAGATTGTGAGTGACCTGGACCTTGGCAACTGTCCGAGGAAGCGACCCCAGCCCAGGCTGGGAGCACAGATGGAAGGGGCGGGTGTTGCCACACAGAGGAGGGGCTGTAGCCTCAGGAGCG
>JAQQAC010007117.1:18111978-18134703 GCA_029783875.1 Phataginus tricuspis | reverse complement strand
GGGGGAGGGAGGGAGGGAGGGAGGGGGAGAGGGGGAGGGAGGGGGAGGGAGGGGGAGGGAGGGAGGGCGAGAGGGAGGGAGGGGAGAGAGGGGAGGGAGAGGGAGAGGGAGGGAGGAGGGAGGGAGGGGGGGGAAGGACAGTGACGTCTCCTCCCCTCTTGCCCCTTGGAGTGAGAAAGCTTCCAGGGACTCAGCCGGCGAGGAGCCCTGGCACTGCAGGGGAGTGTGGGGGCTGGGGTCTGAGACATGTGGGGATTAATAAGCTCGTCTGGGCAGTTGACAAATATTTATACATGCCTCCTGAATGCCAAGTACTGTCGGTGTGGGCGAGTCAGCAGTGAACAAAGCAGAGTCCCTGCTCCCTCGGGGCCTGCATTCTAGTTGGAGAAACAGCCAACAAACATACTAAAAAGCAAAGTGTATAGTGTCTCTATAAAGTGGAAGGTAGTGGAAGGTCTACAGAACAGTAACACAGGGAAGGGGCAGGGAGAGGGAGTGGGCGGGCGGGCAGGAAAGGTTTCGTGGAGAAGGGGGATATCACTGAAGGAAGCGAAGGAGTGAGGCCTGATGTTATCTGGGGGCACAGCACATGCAAAGGCCCTGGGCCACATTCAAGGAGCAATCCAAGGCCAGTGCAGGGTGTGCAAGGGAAGGAGTAATAGGAATGAAGCCAGGGAGACATGGCTGTCAAAGCAGTGTGGTCTTCAGGAGAGAGAAGCAGAGACCCTTTAGAAGAGGCCCCCTAAAAGTCCTCATACAGCTTTATTAGGCCCTGGCTTGCTTCTGGCTGCAGGCCTGGTTTGTTCGCTCTGGCCTCCCCTCCCTTGTAGGCTGGGGAGGTTAAAAGGGGCTCAGGGATAGAGCCCACAGGACCTCACGGCCTTTGTGACGGCACGGAAGGCCGGTCTCACCTTCTACCCTGCTCAGCCCGCACTTTCCCCTCCCTGCTCCAAATCGGATGGAGGTCCACCTTGAGCCCCAGCTCAGTGAGGGGGATTCAGTAACTGCCACCTATTGTCTGTGGTCTGTTGGCCTCCGTTAAAGAAGGCCTGCCTGTGATGTACCCGTACATCTAACCAGTGTGTGGCACCCAGTAGGGGTGCAGTAAATCGCTGCTGGATGGATGCATGGTTAGGTGGGTCCTCACAGCCCACATCTGTCACCAGTGCTGACCAGGTTCACGCTGTGACTCAGCCAAAGCCGGTGTCAGCTGGGGGCACGGACTCAGTCCACCTTGGTTGGAGTCACAGCTAAATAACAGAGCAGTTGCTTGATTGAATTTTTAAACTGGTTGCACGAAACTTGTGGGGTTATAGTCCCAGTCTCCATGAAAACTTTGGGGCCAACTTTGGGACACAAAAGGTATGTCCACCCCACTTTTCTGCTTGCGACAGAGTTGTTCTTTTCCCTCCTTTTATCAGTGATGAGGGTTCTGTTGGAGATAATTGTATTTTTAGCGGCACAGTTAATGAACTAGCTGAGCAGCAATAGATGGAATCATAAAGCCATTAAACACCAAGAACAATAATGGGAAACCGTGTCTGGCAGTAATGAAATTAAGTGTCTTTATGGGGTCACTTTATTCCCTTTCTCCTCGTCTCTCTTGCCCTACTGAGTCCGTGGTGAGTGCAGCTCCTAATTGCTGTTTCACTAAAATGCACAGTGCTATCCATTTTGTGTTTTAATTCAGTGTGTTTCTGGGGCCTTCAGGATCATTAAACCTGCACGAAGACAGTGGCCGTTACGCAGCTCCTGGAAGTGGGCCCAGGAGTGGGAGAATGAGGACAGCAGGTTGGGGAGTGAAGAGAGGCGGGCTGGTCCCCCCGATGAGCGCCAAGGCTGAGCCCACCTGGGCCTTTGGCATGAACTGTAGAGTCAGGACAAGGCCACTCGGGCTGGGACCCACGTCACACGTGTCCTGGGCCCGTGTCCTCAGTCTGGGAGTGCAATCTGCTGCATCATTTCCTTTGAGCACTGTGACAACCCCACTCAATAGAATTTTTTCCCATTTTTCAGAGGGGGAAGCTGAGGCTCATGGGGTTTAAGTGACATGGCTCAGGTCTCCCTGCTAACGAGAGGCCAGAGCTGGCGCTCTTTCCCTTCCCCCGGGATGCCTCCTGGGCTTGAGCCAAATCACTCGCCAGGAGTGTGACACATGCCCAGCCAAGGTCGTTGTAGCCGCTGTGTGATTCAGCAATTGGAGAAGTGCTTGTTGAGCGTCTGCAGAGAGGACAGCACTGCCTGCCTGTGACCTTCGTCCCAGAGTGACCAGGGCTCCCCGGGCCCATTCGGGGCACATGCTGAGTAGCATGTTAATGGCCTAGGACTGCCTTGCAGTGGGCGACCTTCCTGGAAGGCGCGACAGTGAAGCTGAGAGCAGAGCTTGGATGGATGAAGGGGGGGAACGGATAAAAGTGTAGGGGTGTCCTGGCTGAGCGACCGCTCAGGAGGCAGCACCAGCTGGTAGGAGTAAGGAATTGATTTCATGTGGGGGCTGAAGGCAAAGAGCATGAGGGGCACCTCCCAGCTCCTGGCTTGGCCACTCTGGGCAGGTGGGGGGATGCTGGTGGCCTTTACTGAGGCGGGGAGCATGGCGGGAGGAGCCCAAGGGTGAAGGTAGGGTGGGAAAAGATGGTTGTTATTGGGCACATTCCATGCTTACAAAAAATGAGGCCTGAAGGGCTGTTCAGCCGGCCAGCCTGGTGGCACCCCTGGGCCAGTGCAGACCTGGTGTCAGTTCCTTCCCCGGGGCCCAGAAGGCCTGTGCGCACTCTTTCTACCCTGCAGAGGAATTGAATGGACAGAGTGGGGCCTCAGAACAGTCACCAGAGGGAGTCACTTGTGCTGAGCCCACGTCTGGTTCACCAGACGGTGGCTTGACCCCTCGCTGGGGTTGCAGCCCCTCCCAGGAAGGTGAGCTTCGCATGAATCTGGAGTCGTCGGGTCGGCACTAGTGAGGCGACCTGCCTGATGGATCCCTGCTGTCCCCTCAGGAAGGTGACCTTGTCTGGAACCATGCCTTCATTGCCGCGCCCCTTTCTGCCTATAAACGTTTTCCATCTTGCACAGCTCTTTCCACCCACCAGACAGGATGCAGCCAGTTATATCTTCACGCTTACTCAGTTGAACTTGTTTTTCTAACAATGTAAAGGACCAACATGCTGACTTAGCGTTGGCAGTTCATTTCAACAGAACCTAAGAGAGTCGGCCGGCTGTGACGTCCCCAAAGGCCAGCAGTGCCCTGCGGCTGCCGCCTCCCACCTCTAATGCCGTCCTGAGGTTTAGAGCGCTGCAGAGGGACCCATGACGGTGGCTGTTGGCCAGAACAGAGAAGAAACTCTGAGGAGGTGCACAGCCAAGGAGGGAGGCCAGTTCAGGATGTCTGATGGGGCCTGCACTTCGGGGACTGCTTAGAGGGTGGCAGAGACCAGAGGCAGGGGTGTGATGTTCAACCAACCGGGGGCCTCGGGGAGGAGGGTTAGCTGGGGCTGGAAGTGCAAGGAAGCATGAACAAGGAAATGGAAGAGGGTGAGAAGTCTGGAAAAGCTGATCGCAGCACCGATTTGTTTCAGTCATGAGCTCGAGCTCTGATTGTGAACCTGCTTAGCCGTCTGCTCTGGGGAGGCCACACACAGCATCCACGGGATGAAGACTGCTACTTGGTCCAGCTCAGGTGACACGCGCTGTGCCGATGGTGCTGACGTCTCTGAGGGCAGGTGGGCCACGGAAGCTGGCGTGGGGAGCTGTGGGCCAGGGCAGACATCATGGGTGTGGCCAGCCTTGTGGAAAATGCGAAGAGCAGCTGACTGGAGTCTTGGGAAACAGATGGGACAGATAAGGGTAAGTCCCGAGCTTGGCCCACTCAGGGAGCTGAGATGCGGTCTCACGAAGGGTCTCCTGGCTGGTGGAGCTGAACTGAAGGATGCTGGACTCTGGCTTTGCTCTCCACTAGGTTTTCCCTTTGAGTTGTAGGAGGGAGGCTCTAAGGAAAACCCGTGGGGGAGCCCTAGTGCCCTTTGATTTGGGAAATCAGACTAGATAGGGGTGGGATGTGAAGCTGCTTGGTAAGATGTAGAGTATAAGAGGTTTATTTCCCTGCCTCTCTTCCTTTCTCCCTCACGCCTCCCTCTCTCAGACATTCACTGAGCAGTAGCTGCGTGGCAGGCGTAACGCAGAGGTCTGGAGACCCCGAGAGGACCAGAGAGAAGCCCTGCTCCTGTAGTGCACAATGGAGAGCAGAGGGCAGACACATTACTAATAAGTAACATTATTTTTTTGATTTTAAGATGCACTCTCAAATAATTACAGCTTTTCAGAAGAAAAAAACTAGAAACAGTACCACACCAAATGTACACATTGTTTGCAAAACACCCTGATTTTAGAAACATTCAAATGTGAAAAGAAGTGTGTTTTAGAATTGAGCAGTGCGAGCAGAGGAACTGTCATCACCATGGAAGAGGGCACAGTGACCCGCCGCAGCATGACTGTGTGGGGAGGAGGTGTCTTAGGAGGAGAAGTCACAGCAGCGTGGTCACGGTCACAGCAAGGTGGGCACGAGGTGCCGCCGGGACCAGGGGAGGCTCTCGAAGCTGCCTGGGGACAGCAGATAAGATTTCGGTGGGAGATGGTGTTAGAAGGCTGCCTTCCAGGCGGACGGTGGTGGACAAGGTGGCTCGTGGGGCCAGAGGAGGGGTCCAGGCAGAGGAAGCAGTGTCCACAGAGGAAGGAGGCAGGTGTGGGGGGTTCTGGGAGCAGCTGCTTATCCGTGGAGATCGCTGTTGTCTGCAGGGCCCGACACGTCTCCTCACAGGGACAACAGGGAAGATGGGCCTTGCAGCGGAACAGGGTGAGGTACCTGTACTCTGGCCCATCTCGGAGAGTCCGTAAGTCATAGATCGATTGCCCACTACAGAAACGATGTGTTCTCAAATAGTAGGAAAATACCACGCTTTCAATCAATAGATGCAGAATGTTTCATTAAGTCCGCTTGCTTATTTCCTTTAACCTTGTTCCCCAGGGGAAGTACGGCCTTTGGAAGTGATTGGTGGTGTTGCCCCCAGGAGCATGGGCCTCTTGTGGCTCTTTCTCTCTCCGTCTCTGTGTGTCTCTCTTCTCCCCACTTGTTGCCAAGAGGCTGTCGAGCAGCTGCAGCACCAGGCAGGCATGAGGGGATGTGTCTTTGTTCAGATGTGTGTGTGTGGCTGTCCCCAAACTGTGTCCTCACAGAATAAGCTCTGGGCCCTGCAGGCTGAGGCTGTCACCAGCAGGAGATGCATCTGTGTTGGCGGGAGGATGGGAGGAAGCCGCACAGCATTGGAAGGAAGCCCAGTACGTGGGCGGCAGGCCAGAGGGCAGGGGGGAGGGGCAGGGAGGGCCAGGCTCTGCAGTGCTTCGTAGGTGACCTAAGTCATTCCAAGTGTTGCGGAAAACCGTTGCAAGGTTTTCAACAGGAAGTGATGTGAGCAGATTTGCATTAAAACAAGTCACTCTGGCTACTGTTTGGACAAGGCTCTGGGGAGCAGGAGATCGGAAGGCGGGCTAAGCCCACCGGGCTTGTAGGGTGGATGAGAGCAAGAGGGAGCTTGGCTACAGGAGGCAGTGGAAGTGGAAGGAATAGGAAGAATCAGGGGACATTTAGGAGGTAAAATTGGCAAGATACAGGGGGGCTTGCAGGTGAGAGAATCTACATGAACAGGGACAGGCTCACTTTGTATCCAGACCCACAGTTTGTTTCCAAGAGGTGACCGCTTCCCAAAGCGTCCCCAAGTGTCCAGCTGGGTCACTTAGGATGACTTTACCTGCACGTTAGAGAAATCCCCCAACCCAAGGGCTGTAAACAGATGGTATGAGGCACCTCCCCGCTGCAGAAGCCCACGGTCATGTGTCCAGGGCCCTGCTTCTCTCTTCTCTGCTCTCTGACTTTATCCCAGGCTGGCACCCCTGTGGTGGCGGGATGCCCTCAGCACTTCCAGACACCAGACTCTCAGGCGTGACCACAGCCTTTCCAGGTTCAACTGGCCAGATGGAGGCAGGTCTCTGCCCCGTAAATTGGCCTCTGCAGGGACAGTGGGCTCACCTCGGGGCTTGCTCTGGCCTGGGAATGGGGCTGCCTTCCTGAGAAGCGGACAGGGGAACCAACCCGGAGTTCTGGGGAGACGAGATGTCGGGGCTCACAGGGGTGTCGGTGCTCCGGACTAACGAGCCACAGGGCTTTGGATTTCTTAGGCCCATAGATACGATAAAAGGAGTGGGGGAGGGAACCGGTGTGGGATCGCCAGCTCTTCATTTTGACCTGTAAAGACCTTTAAAGAATTATCTCCTGCCTCTCTCATGTCATCCAAAGAATATTTCAAAAGCAAAGAAGAAGAAAAAACCTTTTAACTTTAGTAAAGTTTAGCATTATAAAAACTTGCTCTTTTTTCCTCACTTATCTGAAATCTGGATCACTTTTGGACTACCATGAACCTGATGCAAAAGAGAAGTTCCTAACGGCAGCCGGGGCCCACGGGGTCTGTGGAGTAGAAGCCAGCGGGAACTTGGGGAAGATCACTGCTGCATTTCTATTGTCCTCTGCAATGTAGCATCTCCTTCAATTAGGGTGGCCACAAACCGGTGTGTCCGGGTGGCCTGTGATTTCTGTCGTCAATAGAAACCACGAGTAATTTCTGTCACATGGCAGCCGTGGAGACCGTACGGGTCACTTACACCCACCACTCCTTTGGACTTACAGAAGCTATCTGTGGGCCGGCCGCAGGAAGCGTGGGATCAGCCTCCTGGAGTGAGCTGGCCGCTGCGTGGCCGCTGCGCTCTCGGGCAGACAGGCCGCCGGGCAGTGCCCTCGTGTTCTCATGGGGGTGACCCAGGGCGTCAACATGCTCTCGCCGTCACTGGTGAATACGCAGAAGGGGCTGGCTCTTGTCATAGCTTGCTTACAATTTTGTGAGTCTAAATTGCTCTGATGCAAATTTTTCACTCTGTTGGCCACGTGGCCTTTGGTGACACAGATGAGTTCCACAAACCCGACTGCCCGCGTGTGAGGTTTAAAATGACTTCTTGTGATGGCTGACAGGTTGCATGGTGACACGGTCACGCACAGCGCGCTGAGCTCTGTGAGCAGCAGGGGTCCTTTCCTTGATTTGTTTCTCTTATTTTACTCGTGTTTGTACGATGTGTTCTGACGTGAAGCCTTACATGTGCAGTATGTTACTCACACATTGTTTTTGTGCAATTATTCTGTGAAAATGTCACACATTAGAAAAAAATGCCTTTCTGGGAAACAGTGACTATTTGAGAAATGAGAACCGTTATTTCTAGAAAGTCATGGAGTGTCACATGAAGTTAGGGCTGAATTCCAGGGTGAACAGGACTCCTGAGCAGCGCCTGTAATTTCCTGTCTGCATAAAGCTTAAAAGATGTTAGTAGGCAAACTCCTCCGCTGATCATAAAACCTGCCTTGTTTTACTTGTCATAAAATCTAATGAATATTTAATTCTTTACTTAATTAACATACAATTTATTCCCTTCTATGTAGGTTTATCAAACAAATTACTTAGGAACCACAAACAAAAATTACATTTCGAAGAATGTCAATGGACCCCAAACACTCTAGTTTAGCTTTATTTATTCATATTTTATAGACCCAGTTGATCTGGAGCTGGCAAAGCAGAGGAAGGCCTGAGGGAAACTTGTACCTGGTTTCATTTACATTAACGAAGTAATGGGACGTAAAAGCCACAACGATTTTTCTTTCCTTTTTGGAAAAGTTCTTGTGGCATTTTGAAGTCAGGAAGGCTGAAAGAGTTCCTCAGTGTCTGTCACTCTAGAAAATGCGCCCAGAGGAGATGAACATTTCTGTGCGTGGAGGAAAAAAGCTCAATTTGAAAAAGCTGGGGTACTTGGAACATGTGGACTTGTCCCTCCGTGAGTGCCTTTCCTGGAGACATTGCTCAGGTTTCCTGGGGGCAAACAGAAGGAGCCTGGCCTACTGTAGGGAACTCACCCAGGGCCTCACGTGCTGGGAAAGTGGAGCGGACATGGGGGGCTCTCTGGTCTACGTGGCACCTCCATGCAGGGCCCTCGGCGGGCTTGGGGTGGTTATGGGGGATCTGGCAGCCCTCCCCTCAGTAGGTGCTGGAAACTACAGACGTCTTTCAATAGGGCCGCCTCCTGGTTTTGTTCCCGGTGACCGGCTAACGTCAATGGTGAATTCTTGTTCCGTGGGTGCCTTGGAAACTGCAGGACTGCCGACACTTGGAAGTGGTGCCAAGTGGTTTCTGTTTGTCATTTTCTTTGTGCAACACACCTGACTGGACAGGAAAGCATCTCCTTGCATAGGGGCGCCCGCAATGCCTGCTGATAAAAGGGGTAATTCATGTTGTATTCACTTGCTGCCTTTAACACAGACATTTTCTGGCTTTTCCCCAAATCCAGAGAGTTTTGTTGACAGCCATAAAAGTCATCAACTTGAGGAAAAGCTGGTCTCTGAATCACAGTAGTTTCAAGGTTCTGTTGAGAAACTGGAGCAGAGAAAGAAGAGCTTCTCTACCACGGAGGGGCTTACTGGCTTTCAAGAGCAAAGTTTCACTTTTCTAAAAGAAAAAGGAAATCCATTCTTGGAACACTGGGAAAAAAGGAACTTTGTGGGTTCGTTGAATTACCTGGCAGATATTTTTAACCACGTGACTGGGATGACTCTTTCACTTCAACGCCCCAGTATCAACCATCATGGATGCAGAAAATATCATGAGTTTTCTTGGCTAAGAGGATTTTTGCAAACTTTCAAATGCTGGAGGAAGTGCTGTAACTCAGTGGAGTCCAGTTATAAAATTCTGCCAATTTATTTGAAAACCGTAATCTACAAGCAGCTGGAAACACTTTAGGGCTCCTTCAAACTTATTTTTATTTGATGGTAACAGAATTGAAGCCTGTAGTCTGTTCTTTTTCTTTCTGATACAAACTATACCGAATGTGTTGACCTAGACAGAGAAATTCACTGATCTTAGGGCAAAAAGCCCCTATAACTGGAGTTACACTGAAAAAACCTTGGAGAGCTTTGGTTCTCTCTGGGAGACACTTACCATTAGTATGAGAGGGAGCTGTGGAAGCTTTAATTCCATTTTCAACGCTGGATCTTTGACGATTAGACTGTGAACATATGTAAGAACCAACTGGATTCCAGCAGGATGTCTATTATCCTGCCAAAGACCATCGCACCGTGTTATGTTCTCATTTAAGGTCAGTAAAAGCAGTGTTTATACGGACATGTCTTTAAAAACGAAAATTTAACTTTAATGTGACTGTACCTCAAATGTAATGTTTTTTTTTAACTATAGTGCAAAGAAGCAAATCTATTACTGTATAATAAATATATTTTAAAATTAATAGTTTGGTAGTTGTATTTTAGTATATTTTCTTATTGTTTGTAATCCTCTGTATGTGTTTTATGCTTTGAAAAACACTATTCTAAAACAGGTCCATAGGTTTCATCAGACTGCACAGAGGATCCGTGGTGTAAAAACACTAAAGATCTTTCCGTCTAAGAGAAAATGACCCGCTGCCAAGCCCTCCAGTGGCTGATGTGCACCCAGTGGGGGCCGGGGAAGTAGAAGGTCCCCTCACGGACAGCCACCTGGCTGCAAGGAAAAACTGATCAAAGGGGCCGGCCTTGCATGTTTGGCTCCATCACACCCAGGGGAAGATATCAGCCCCAAATAAGAAGGCACTTCCTCTTTTTTCTTCCTATAATAACTGATTTTTAGGAAACTGGCTATTTTCAATGAACCCCCAGGTATTAAAGTGGATGGCATTACTGGCTCTTCCTGTGTGCGTGGACTGTGGTGGAGGCCGCAGGAGAGGACCGCGTGAGCCCTTCTCTCGAGGAGTTAGCAGTTTATTTATGGAGACGCAGCGAGGGCATAAAACAATCAAGGAAGATTAAATACGAGGGTAGATGGTGTCATAAGAAAAACCTGCCTGGGGACTTTCCTACCACAGTCATCCCCAGAGTCCAGAATATTGCTTGGTGCTAGAAAAAGCTCTGTGGAATGAAAAAAATTGATAATTGAGTTTTTTTTTTAAAGAATAAATCGCCAAACTTTAATACGATTCTATTTTTTTTTACAATTTATTTTATTTTAGTACCATTAACCTACAATTACATGAGCAATATTATGGTGATTAAACTACCCCCTTCATCAGGTCCCCCCCACCAACCCTATTACAGTCACTGTCCATCAGTGTAGTGAGATGAGAATCACTACTTGTCTTCTCTGAGCTGTACAGTCCCTCCTGTGCCCCCCCACCCTATGTCTGCCAATCGTAATGCCTCTTTTACCCTCTTATCCCTCCCTTCCCGCCCTTCTTCCCCAGTCCCTTTCCCCTTGGTAACTATTAGTCCGTTCTTGGGTTCTGTGAGTCTGCTGCTGTTTTGTCGCTTCAGTTTTTTTCTTTGTTCTTATACTCCACATATGAGTGAGATCATTTGGTACTTGTCTTTTTCGGCCTGGCTTATTTCACTGAGCATAATACCCTCCAGCTCCATCCATGTTGTTGCAAATAGTAGGATTTGTTTTTTCTTATGGCTGCGTAATATTCCATTGTGTATATGTACCACCTCTTCTTTATTCATTCATCTACTGATGGACACTTAGGTTGCTTCCATTTCTTGGCTATTGTAAATAGTGCTGCAATAAACATAGGGTGCATCTGTCTTTTTGAAACTGGGCTGCTACATTCTTAGGATAAATTCCTAGGAATAGAATTCCTGGGTCAAATGGTATTTCTATTTTGAGTTTTCTGAGGAATCTCCATACTGCTTTCCACAATGGTTGAACTAATTTGCATTCCCACCAGCAGTGTAGGAGGGTTCCCTTTTCTCCACATCCTCGCCAACATTTGTTGTTGTTTGTGTTTTGGATGTTGGCCATCCTCACTATTGTGAGGTGATATCTCATTGTGGTTTTAATCTGAATTTCTCTGATGATTAGCGATGTGGAGCATTTTTTCATGTGCCTGTTGGCCATCTGAATTTCTTCTTTAGAGAAGTGTCTATTCATGTCCTCTGCCCATTTCTTAATTGGGTTATTTGCTTTGTGTTTGTTAAGGTGCGTGAGTTCTTTGTATATTTTGGATGTCAACCCCTTATCAGATACATCATTTATGAATATATTTTCCCATATTGTAGGGTGTCTTTTTGTTCTACTGATGGTGTCCTTTGCTGTGCAGAAGCTTTTAAGCTTGATATAGTCCCACTTGTTCATTTTTGCTTTTGTTTCCCTTGCCCTGGGGGATATGTTCATGAAGAAGTCGCTCATGTTTATGTCCAAGAGATTTTTGCCTCTGTTTTTTTCTAAGAGTTTTATGGTTTCATGACTTACATTCAGGTCTTTGATCCACCTTGAGTTTACCTTTGTGTATGGACCTAGACAGTAGTCCAGTTTCATTCTCTTACATGTAGCTGTCCAGTTTTTACAACACCAGCTGCTGAAGAGGCTGTCATCTCCCCATTGTATATCCAAGGCTCCTTTATCAAATATTAACTGACTGTAGGTGTTTGGGTTAATGTTTGGATTTTCTATTCTGTTCCACTGGTCTGTGGGTCTGTTTTTGTGCCAGTACCAAATTGTCTTGATTACTGTGGCTTTGTAGTAGAGCTTGAAGTCAGGGAGCGTAATTCCCCCTGTTTGATTCCTCCTTCTCAGGATTGTTTTGGCTATTCAGGGTCTTTTCTGGTTCCATATAAATTTTAGAATTATTTGTTCCAGTTCATTGAAGAAAGCTGTTGGTAGTTTGATAGGGATTGCGTTGAATCTGTAGATTGCTTTAGGTAGTATAGCCATTTTGACAATATTGATTCTTCCTAGCCAAGAGCATGGGATGCATTTCCATTTGTTAGTGTCTTCCTTAATTTCTCTTAGGAGTGTCTTGTAGTTTTCAGAGTACAGGTCCTTCACTTCCTTCATTAGGTTTATTCCTAGGTATTTTATTCTTTTAGGTGCAATTGTGAATGGAATTGTTTTTCTGATTTCTCTTTCTGTTAGCTCATCATTAGTGTATAGGAAATCAACAGATTTCTGTGTGTTAATTTTATATCCTGCAACTTTGCTGAATTCAGATATTAGTTCTAGTAGCTTTGGAGTGGAGTCTTTAGGGTTTTTTATATACAGTATCATATCATCTGCAAATAGTGACAATTTGACTTCTTCTTTACCAATCTGGATGCCTTGTATGTCTTTGTTTTGTCTGATTGCCGTGGCTAGGACCTCCAGTACTATGTTGAATAACAGTGGAGAGAGTGGGCACCCCTGTCTTCTTCCCGATCTTAGATGAAAAGCTTTCAGCTTCTCGCTATTAAGTATGATGTTAGCTGTGGGTTTGTCATATATAGTCTTATGATGTTGAGGTACTTGCCATCTATACCCATTCTGTTGAGAGTTTTAATCAAAAATGGATGCTGAATTTAGTCAAATGCTTTTTCAGCATCTATGGAGATGATCATGTGATTTTTGTTCTTCTTTTTATTGATGTGATGGATGATGTTGATGGATTTTCAACTGTTGTACCATCCTTGCATCCCTGGGATGAATCCCACTTGATCATGGTGTATGATCCTCTTGATGTATTTTTGAATTCAGTTTGCTAATATTTTGTTGAGTATTTTTGCATCTACCTTCATCAGGGATATTGGTCTGTAATTTTCTTTTTTAGTGAGGTCTTTGCCCGGTTTTGGTATTAGAGTGATGCTGGCTTCATAGAAAGAGTTTGGAAGTATTCCCTCCTCTTCTATTTTTTGGAAAACTTTAAGGAGAATGGGTGTTATTTCTTCTCTGTATGTCTGGTAGAATTCAGAGGTGAATCCATCAGGTCCGGGGCTTTTGTTCTTGGGTAGTTTTTTGATTACCAATTCAATTTCGTTGCTGGTGATTGGTCTGTTTAGTTTTTCTGTTTCCTGCTTGGTGAGTCTTGGAAGGCTGTATTTTTCTAAGAAGTTGTCCATTTCTTCTAGGTTTTCCAGCTTGTTAGCATATAGATGCTCATAATATTCTCTTATAATTCTTTGTATTTCTGTGGGGTCCATCATTATTTTTCCTTTCTCATTTGTGATTCTGTTTATGTGTGTAGATTCTCTTTTTCTCTTAATGAGTCTGGCTAGGGGTTGATCTATTTTGTTTATTTTTTCAAAGGACCAGCTTTTGGTTTCGTTGATTTTTTCTATTGCTTTATTCTTCTCAATTTTATTTATTTCTTCTCTGATCTTTATTATGTCTCTCCTTCTGGTGACTTTGGGCCTCATTTGTTCTTCTTTTTCCAATTTCAATAATTGTGTCCTTAGACTGTTCATTTGGGAATGTTCTTTCTTCTTTAAATGGGCCTGGATTGCAATGTACTTTCCTCTTAGAACTGCCTTCGCTGTGTCCCAGAGAAGTTGTGGCTTTGTGTTGTTGTCATTAGTCTCCATATATTCTTTGATTTCTGTTTTGATTTGGTCGTTAACCCACTGATTAATTAGGAGAATGTTGTTAAGTCTCCATGTATTTGTGAGCCTTTTTTATTTCTTTCTGAAATTTATTTCTAGTTTTATACCTTTGTGATCTGAGAAGTTGGTTGGTAGGATTTCAATAGTTTTGAATTTACTGAGGTTCTTTTTGTGGCCTAGTATGTGGTCTATTCTGGAAAATGTTCCATGTGCACTTGAGAAGAATGTGTATCCTGTTGCTTTTGGGTGCAGAGTTCTGTAGATATCTGTTAGGTCCATCTGTTCTAATGTGTTGTTCAGTGCCTCTGTGTCTTTACTTATCCTCTGCCTGGTTGATCTATCCTTTGGAATGAGTGGCGTGTTAAAGTCTCCTAAAATAATTGCATTGCTGTCTATTTCGTCCTTTACTTCTGTTAGTATTTGTTTCACATATGCTGACGCTCCTGTGTTGGGTGCATATATATTTATAATGGTTATATCTTCTTGTTGGACTGACCTCTTTATCATTATGTAATGCCCATCTTTATCTCTTGCTACTTTCTTCGTTTTGAAGTCTATTTTATCTGATACAAGTACTGCAACACCTGCTTTTTTCTCTTTGTTGTTTGCTTGAAATATTTTTTTCCATCCCTTCACTTTTAGTCTGTGTATATCTTTGGGTTTGAGGTGAGTCTCTTGTAAGCAGCATATAGATGGGTCTTGCTTTTTTATCCACTCTGTTACTCTGTGTCTTTTGATTGGTGCATTCAGTCCATTTACATTTAGGGTGATTATTGATAGATATGTACTTATTGCCATTTCTGGCTTTAGATTCGTGGTTACCAAAGGTTCAAGGGTTGCTTCTTTACTATCTGAGAATCTAACTTAACTTTCTTGTTAAGTTATTGTGAACGCCATCTGATGTTTCTTTATCTCTCCCTTCCTATTCTTCCTCCTCCTTTCTTTATATATTAGGTGTTTCATTCTTTGCCTTTAGTTGGTATTTGGATGATCTGCTTTCTTTGCTATGATTTTATTTTCTCTGGTGACATCTTTTTAGCCTTAGGGTTATTTCCCTCTAGAGCAGTTCATTTAAGATATCCTGTAGTGGTGGTTTATGAGAGGCAAACTCTCTCAACTTTCCTTTGTCTTGAAATTGTTTAATCCCTCCATCATATTTAAATGATAATCGTGCTGGATACAATATTCTTGGTTCAAGGCCCTTCTGTTTCATTACGTTAAATATATCATGCCATTCTCTTCTGGCCTATAAGGTTTCTGTTGAGAAGTCTGATGACATTCTGATGGATTTTCCTTTGTAGGTGATCTTTTTTCTCTCTCTAGCTGCCTTTAATACTCTGTCTTTAGCTTTGATCTCTGCCATCTTAATTATTATGTGTCTTGGTGTTGTCTTCCTTGGGTCCCTTGTGTTGGGAGATCTGTGGGCTTCCGTGGACTGTGAGACTATTTCCTTCCCCAGCGTGGGGAAGTTTTCAGCAATTATTTCTTCAAAGACACTTTCTATCCCTTTTTCTCTCTCTTCTTCCTCTGGTACTCCTATAATGCGAATATTGTTCTGTTTGGATTGGTCACAATATTAATATTCTTTCATTCTTAGAGATCCTTTTATCTCTCTCTGCCTCAGCTTCTTTGTATTCCTGGTCCCTGTCTTGCAATTCCTTGATTGGGTCTTGAACCTGATTCAATCTGCTGTTGAGCCCGTCAATGGCTTGTCTCATTTCTGCATTGTCTTTTCTCACTTCCCTCACTTCCTCCCTCAGCTCTTGCACATTTTTCTGTAGATCTGTCAGCATGGCTATGACTTTTATTCTGAATTCTTTTTCTGGAAGACTATGCATGTCGATTCCTTCAGATTCTCTCTCTGGGGTGGTGTTTGTCTGAAGCTTTGTCTGTATCATATTCTTCTGTCTTCTCATGACTATAGAATTAGTTGTTGGTAGTTGTCACGTATGTCTGCTGGGCTCTTTATGACCCCCTTGCCGGGACTCCCGCTGGAGTCCTGGGGTGGAGGAGCGCTCTGGTCTTGCTGGGTTGCGGCTCTGGCCCACCTCGCCGGGTGCCGAGTCCTCTCTCCGGAGTGTCTGACCGCCGGAGCTCTGGTGGGGAGGAGCGCTCGGTCCCGCTGGGTCGCGGCTCTGTATCCTGTCCGCCTCACCGACTGCCAAGTTCTCTCCAGTGTACCTGTATGCTGTGCAGTTTCCTGTGTATTCTGGTCTCTCTTTTAGGGATAGTTGTATTTGCTATATCTTCGTGAATAAATATAATGTTGGGAGGAATTTTTCTGCTGGTCCTTTCACGTCGCCATCTTCCCGGAAGTATGATGATGATTGAATTTTTTAAATAGCATCTATTGTTATGAGAGTATTACATGTTCATCAGAGAAAACTTGAAAATACAGAAGAATACAAAGAAGTAAAAAAGAAAAAAATGAGCCAACATCTCTGTATGTCTCCTTTGTTTCTAAAGACACACACATACACACACACACGCATACTTTTTTAAAGAATAGAATTGGGACCTGAATTTTATACCCTGATTTTTTTTCTCTTAAAATTATATTGTGAACATTTTTCTGTGCCATTAAATATTCTTCAGGATGTTATTTTTTAATGGCTCCGTTATACAGCATTCTATAAATGAATCATGGTGCAGCCTACCTATTAACCACTTCCATGCTGCTGAGCGTTACTGTTGGGAACATAACACCGAAGCTGACCTACTTGTTGACTGTTTTCCTCAAAGTATCGTGCTGACTTTTCCCTCCATACATAGTCTCATTTAATTTGGTTTTCACAGCAATCCAGTGAGGTGGGGTTTATTATTCCCATAAGGCAAAGCAGTAATGTGCTCCTTTGTAAAGGTCCTGCTGCTGGGAAGTCATAGGCTGGGCTTTGAACCCAGGTCCTGTTCAATGACAAGTCCAGACCCTCCACTGTTTCTCTAGACTTCTCCCAGCATGGATGAGGAAGGCACGTGCTTCACAGGCAAGAGGTCGAGAAGCACGTATTGGGAAGGTAGGAAGAGATCCAGAAGAGAGGGTCTGGTGTCAGCCAAGGGGAGATGCTGAGCGGGAGGTGTCCATGGGGCTGAGATCCCAGCAAAAGCCAGAGTCTCTTTCAAGAGAGGCACCTCCAAAGTGATATGGGCGGGAAAGACGCATCCCCAGCTCATGCTTCCGACTGCCGGGCAGTGGAGCGCCAACACGGCTCTTTACTTCCTCCCGATATCAGGAGCCATCAGCCCCCACGCAGGTGGCCGACAGGAAGGTGGCCAAGTGCCGCTCTGTTCTTAGGCCTTCCTGTGTTCCCTTCATGTGTGAGCTGGTCGGGAAGGAGCTCGGAGCCCAGAACGGGCAGAAGGCAGAGACACCGGCCCACAGGGAAGGCAGAACTGCAGGGTGACCGGAAGGCTGCTGGGCTTTGAACTGAGCACAGCACTTCAGCTGCGGCAGGTCCAGGCTTAGGTGACCGAGAGTCCTGGCCTGGGACTGACGTCTCCCTGGATGCAGGACTTCCGGGGTAAAAAAAAACTGGGAAAGGCCTGGGAAACAGGGCTGGTTGACCACCCAGGCGACCAGTTTCGTGGGGCGGGTCCAAGCAGGTTTCTTGAAAGAGGACCCAGGGGCCAGGACCCAGTGCTGCCTGCATGCACTCGCCTCCACTGCTCACTGTTGCAGCCTGTGCCCCTTTGCCTTCCACAGGGTCACTGGTGGCCTTGTACTGACAGACTCTAAAGCCATTTTCAGTCCATGCCACTGTGTCTCTCACCTTTGCTCCTCCTGGCCTCCCTGCCTCCAGCCCTGCCCCAGCCAGAGTGAGCCTTGTCTACATGTTCCCGTTAAGGAATAACGTATACACAGTAAAATTCACCTGTGTCAGTGTACAGCTCCGCATGTGCTGGCAAACACAGCCCGTGGTCTGACCATGGCCGTAGTCAAGGCAGAGAGCGGGTCTATCAGTCCAAGTGACCCCCGCGCAGCCCCTCGCCTGCCCAGCCCGTGGTAACTGCTGTTCGCTTTCCGACACCCTTTCAGGACGCCACATAAATACAGTCTCGTGGTGCGTGGGCTTTGGTCCGGGCTCTCACTTATTACCACGCATTCGGGGCTCGTTTGTGTTGTGTGTTAGTTTTGTTTTTAAAGACTGGGTATGGCTCCATTTTTCAGATATTCCATGTTTATTTATCCATTCCTCAGTTGGGGGACATTTGGTACTTTCTGATTTTGGGGAAACATGTATTTGCTCTAAAAATTCACATACAGGTTTTCTAGTCAGTGTAAGTTTCCAGTACATGTGGGTGAATACCTGGGAATGGGGTTCTGAGGTTGTGGGGTAGGACCATGTTCCACTTTTTAAGAAACTGCTAAACTGCTTTGCAAAGTGCTATACAAGTTTTCATTCCCACCAGCAGTGAATCAGAGTTCCACCTGTTCCACACTGTCACCAGCTCTTGATATTATCAAATAAAAAATTACTTCAGGCATTCTGCTAGATGGGTAGGGACATCTCATTGTGGTTTTGATTTGCATTTTCCTAGTGGCCAAGGAAGTTGAACATCTTTCATGTACTTACTGCCATGCAAGGTGACTATTCACTTCAGCCCATATAAAAAATTTCATTGTTTGCTTTCTTATTATTGAGTTTTGAGAACCCTTTATATATTCTGTATTAAGTCCTTTATCAGATACTTGATTTGTAAATATTTTCTCCCAGTTCCTGGCTAACCTTTTCATTCTTGTAATAGTGTCTTATGAAGAGCAGAAGTTCTTAATTTTGGTGAAGTCTCCTTTATCTGGTATCATGTCTAAGAAATATTTGCCTAGCCAAAGTTCACAAAGATTTCCTCCTGTGTTTTCATTTAACCTACTTCATTTAACCTATTTCATTTAATTTTACAGTTTCTGGATTTTGTATCTAGGTCTAAGATTCATTTTGAGTTAAGTTTTATGTATGATGTAAGCAATAGATAGAGCTTCATTTTTTTTTTTTTTGCATATGGATGTCCAATTGTTCCAGAAGTCTTTGTGGGAAAAACTGTATTTTCTCCATTTTACTGCCTTTGTAACTTGTTGAAAATAAATTGCCCAAGTATGTGTATTTTTGAATTTTGTGTTCTGTTTGCTTGATTAGATGCAGAGGTGTACTCGGGAATGCTTACTAACCGGCTCTTGGGAGAAGGGTGGGGGGCCCTGCTTTGTAGTGTCTGCTGAAACTTATAAGTGCTCTCACAGCAGACGATTTTAAGCAACTCCTTGGTATCAGCCCACCTGTAAAATTCCTGAAAACTTAACAGCTGGCCCTCAGGAGCTGGAAGGAACTCCTCTAGTTCGCTGTTCTGTTTATTCTGCTTTCCAGCACCACACTGCCTTGATTACTGTGGCTTCATCGTAAGTCTTGAAATCAAGTGATTTCTTAAACTTTGTTCTTCAGAATGGTTTTGTCTATTCCTTTTTATTTCCAAAAACATTTTACAACCAGAGTGTTGATTTCCACAAAAATTTCTGCAGAGACTGATTGAAATTGTGTTGAGTCTGTAACTCACTCTAGGGACAATTGGTATCTTGACACCAAGTCTTCAAATGCACGAACGATGTATCTCTCTGTTTATTTACATCTTGTTTTGATTTCTTTCATCAGTGCTGTTTAGTTTTCAGTGTACTGACCCTGCGCACACTTTGTTAGACTCATCTGTAAGTGTTTCATGGGGCCGGGGCGCTATTAGAAACTGCATTTTTGCAAATTTCAATGTCTAATGGCTGACTGCTTGTAAATACAAATACAATTGCTTTTTGTATGTTTACTTTGTAGCCTGTGACTCTGCTAAACTCAATTATATTGACTCTAGTAAATTGTTTTGTGTAGATCCTTTCGGATTTTCTACATAAACAATCATGCTGTCTACTCACAGAGACCGTTTACTCTTTCTTTCCAATCTTCACTCATTTCACGGGACAAGCTTCCAGGATGATGGTGAATAGAAAGAGCACGAGTGGCCGTCCTTGATTATTTCCCATCTGAGGGAAAAAGCCCCCAGTCTTTCACCATTAAGGATGAAATTAGGGAGTGGTTTTCTGTAGTTGTTTTCTGTCTGGCTGAGAAAAACTGCTTCTGTGTCTAGTTGGCTGAGAGTTTTTATCATGAGTGGGTGCTGAATTCTCCAGAGGCTTTTCCTGCATTTATGGAGGTGATTATATGGTGTTTGCTGTGGGTCTCGCTGCAGGCGCCCGCCGCCCCCCAGTGTATGCTGAGGTCTTAAACCCCAGTTCCTGTGAAAGTGGCCTTAGTGGGAAATAGGGTCCCCGCACGTGTCGTCAGTTTAAGATGAGGTCTTTTCGGATTAGGGTGGCCCTTAAATCTAGCGGCTGGCATCCTCATAAGGAGAGAGGCGTATGCAGGCAGGGGGCGGTTCCAGGGGCTTCTCTTGCTTTCTGGCTTGTTGGTGAATCTTCAGCCCGTGCCTCCATTTCCACATGGTCTCCCCCACAGTGTCTGCCTCAAACGTCCCTTTCCTTTTTCTTATAAGGACAGCAGTCATTAGATTCACGGCTCAATTTGAATCCTGGATGATTTCATCTCCAGATCCTTAATTACATTGCGAATACTCTGTTTCCAAGTAAGATCACAGGTGCCAGAGGTTAGGACGTGGACATACCTTTCTTGGGACCATTATTTATTCCCACAACATGTTCCTGATAAATTTACTTATTTATTGGCTTAAGTTCTGTCTCTCTCCCCCTAGTATGAAGTTTCCAAAAGGTTGGCAGCTTTGTTATCTTCACTGCTGCATCTTTGGTACCCAGAATGGTGCCAGGCACATAGTAGGCATTCATTAAATCCCTGCTGAGTGGATTGCACTCCCCATGTCCGCAGCAGGCATGGCTGTGCGCCTCTTATTCCAAAGCTCTTCCTTGGTCTCTGAGACCTGCCCTGCCTCCTTTGCTTCCCTTTTGTTTCCTCGGTCGGTCTTCCTCAGTCTCCACTGTCGGACCCTCTTCCTTTCTCCACCCCCCAGTGAGCATGTCCCTGATCTTTTCTACTACACGATTACTTCTCCCCAGGAGGTCAGTCACCCCTCAGATGCAGGTGAATCACTTTTCTCTCTTTTCTGAGCCATGTTTCCCCTTTAACCCGAATCATCCTTATAATTAATATACCCGACACTCCAACACATTGTCTTTTTCCTCGAAGCCCCTTTTGCCCCCTCCCAGGGCTTGGCCCCTCCACCCTCAAGGCCTGGGCATCGTCACGGACTTTTCTACCCCATCACTCACCGGGGCCTATCAGTTCCTCTGAGATGCCTCTTGGACCTGTCCGCTCTCCCCACCTCCACTGCCACAGTTCAGCCACTGTCACTCTCTCCCTGTCTCTCTGCTTCTTTCCAAAATGCAGAAGGCCCTGCCCCTTCTCATCACAACCCCCTGCAGGCAAGGCCGACCCTTTGCCTCCCCAGGCCGCCTCTTGGGTCCTGCTCCTTGGTGCTCCATCCACTGACCATTCTGTTCCCCACACTCAGCAATTCCACGGGCCAGACCAGAGGGGCTGGGAGCCGGCCACCCAACAGAGAGCTTGCTGGTACCTCCGTCTCCACTTGCCTGTCTTACACCCTGTATCTTGGGAAACCTGTGCTGAAAATTGTGTGGACAGAACGCATTTGCAAAAAGAGCCCGAACATTTGGAGGAGGGCGAGCTGCCTCCAGGAGAGACTGGGGTTCGGTTCTGCTCTCAGGCTGTGGCAGTCGCCTGGAGGACTTCTGCTCTGCCTCTGCTTTTTGGTGGTAATTGTTGGGACCCGGTGCAGCACTTACAATGTCCACTGTGGCCGCCGAATACCCGAGGCCTGAGTGCTGCTAAATGTCACTCCTCTGCTCCCCTGTGTGGTATATAGTTATAACCGGCTCACTGCTCTCTTTGTGAAAGAGGCAGATGCTTTTAGCCTGTAAAGGAGAATAAAATGCACTTTCTCTAACCTTAGAAGAACATTCATTTCCTGAGAGATAGGAATGGAGGGACAGGCACGGACCCAGGCCCTTCCTCAAACATGTTGCCTGCTGGGAGCTCTAACAGCATCTCCTAAAATGTGCAGGACCCTCAACCCCTCTGCCCTGCCAGGATGCAGGGCCTTCTGGGAGCTTGAGCTCAAATCCAGAGGCAAAAGAGACAGAAGAAAGGGCATCAGAGCGACAGCTAGTAGCTAGGAAACAGTGTCACTAGGCACAGAAGCGTGACCTTGGGGAAAGAGCAGTGGGCGTCACGAGCTTCAGGTCTGCATTTAGCTGAGTGACTTTGGGTAAGTCGCTTTGACCCTCTGATTTCATTTTTGTCATCAGACTGCTGAGTAACAAATCCTGCCTGGCCTACCTCAGGTCAGTTCAGTTCCTAACCATGTACTGAGTGCCCGCCATGTTCCAGGTATCAGAGGGTACTGGGTCCACATGCTATGCATGGTTCCTGCCTCAGTGAGCTTACGGTCTGTGCCTGCCCCCTAAGAGTGAATTAAAAAATTTTAAAGTGTTAAAAAAAAAAAAGAAAAAAAGAAAAGCAAACACACAGCAGAGCACGATGGGGCCTGTGAGGACCAGGGTGTTTATCTGACCCCTTCAGAGGGATGTGTTGAAACCGAGGTCTAGAGATGTTCAGTGACAGTCATAGCTTCCTGTCGCTATCGGGCACTTGGGTGGCTCATCGATGGAAATGTGCACTAAGCGTAAAATGGACATTGTATTTCAAAGGCTCTATGAAGAAAAGAATGAAAGACATCCCATTAAAAATTTAAAATATTTACCACGTGTTAAAATGATACCATGTTGGATATATTAGGATAAATATTGGGATACGATTAAAGTGAATCACACGAGTTTCTTTTTACATCTTAAAAATGGGGCTATTAGAGAACTAAAAACCACATAAGTGGACATCCAAAATATATAAAGAACTCACACACCTTAACAAACAAAAAGCAAATAATCCAATTAAGAAATGGGCAGAGGACATGAATAGAAACTTCTCTAAAGAAGAAATTCAGATGGCCAACAGGCACATGAAAAGATGCTCCACATCGCTAATCATCAGAGAAATACAGATTAAAACCACAATGAGATATCACCTCACACCAGTGAGGATGGCCAACATCCAAAACACAAACAACAACAAATGTTGGCGAGGATGTGGAGAAAGGGAACCCTCCTATACTGCTGGTGGGAATGCAAATTAGTTCAACCATTGTGGAAAGCAGTATGGAGGTTCCTCAAAAAA